>JAHHFK020001378.1:0-113948 GCA_024533555.2 Aedes koreicus
TATGAGGTGCGCAACTAAGTTCCCGCTGTTTAGCAATAGATGGCGCCAGTAGTAAGTGCTGATCGAATGTTGTACATCTCAAGCATCATAAACCAAGCTCAGACATATGGTAAACAAACCGCTTTGCCAAATCAGTGATTTTGGTTTAGTGTTATATATTTTGGTTGTTTGAAGATGTCTGATTTCGTGCCAAATAATCGTCATTTGCGGGAAGTGTTGATTTTCTTCTTTCATTCGAAGAAAACGGCGGCTGAAGCACATCGAGAGCTCCAAAAAGTTTACGGTGATGCTGCTCTGAGTGAAACAACGTGTCGTGATTGGTTTCGTCGCTTCAAAAACGGTGATTTCAGTGTTGATGATCGTCCGCGTGAAGGAAGGCCAAAAAACTTCGAAGACTATGAATTGGAGGCATTGCTCGATGAGGATCCGTGTCAAACGCAAGAAGAGCTTGGTTCAGGATTAGCAGTTTCCCGCCAAGCCGTTTCTAAGCGATTACATGCGTTGGGAATAATTCAAAAGCAAGGAACTTGGGTTACTTACGATTTGAAGCCAAGAGATGCGGAGCGTCGTTTTTTCGTCTGTGAACAACTGCTCCAGCGGCAAAAAAGGAAGAGTTTTCTACATCGCATTGTGACGGGTGACGAAAAATGGATTCATTACAGTAACCCAAAACGGAAACATTTATGGGGACTGCCCGGGCATGCTTCAACATCGTCGCCTAGGCCGAATTTTCACTCTGCGAAGGTTATGCTGTGTATTTGGTGGGACCAAGTTGGTGTTATTTATTATGAGCTGTTGAAACCAAACGAAACCATTACCGGGGAACGGTATCGAACTCAATTGATGCGATTGAGCCGAGCACTGCACGAGAAACGGCTACAATACGAGCACATACACGAAACAGTGATTCTTCAGCATGACAATGCTCGACCTCACGTTGCGAAACCCGTGAAAACCTACTTGGAAACGCTCAAATGGGAAGTCCTACCCCACCCGCCATATTCTCCAGATATTGCACTGTCCGATTATTACTTGTTCCGTTCGATAGCACATGGTCTCACTGGTCAGCAATTCCACTTATATGATGACATCTCAAAATGGCTTGATTCTTGGATAGCATCAAAGGACGAACAGTTCTATTGAAATGGTATTCACGTTCTACCAGAAAGATGGGAAAAAGTCGTAGCTAGTGATGGGCAATACTTTGAATAATTCGTTTGTAACCTTTGTTTTCAAAATAAAGTTCCTTTTTCACCAAAAAAAACAGCGAGAACTTAGTTGCGCACCTAATACTATTAATTATTATGTCTTGTTTGTTCTATAATCATTTTGATCCTTTATTTTCCTCTTATGATTAAGAAGTATCTAATGCCTTGAATAAGCTGCAACGGAATCTGTGATAGGCTTTTGCACTTATTACTGAATTTATTTTTCATTTCCGGTTTGCAAATGGACATTTGACCAAATCTGAGCTGATCTGATTCATGAAGCGCTGTGTGCCATTTGGCTAGTGTCTGATTTAACAGTTCAATCTTTGTCATTACTGTATCATAACTCAAAATATCATTGTATTTGGTAATATTGTTTTATTGATTTCAATTCATATATGATTTAAACATTACTTATTGTTATTTTTTAATGTCCATTTATCTATAACTCCATTTCAGTACAATTTTGCCTGTTTACCTAACTCAGGAGCAATAAGTATTAGGCCAGCAAAAAGCGGATTGCTGTTATAGAATCAGCATCAAGCAAGAAATAGTGACCATGGCAACAGTAAATTAAAATGTATAAATATTGGTTCTGTAAAATTTCAACAGATTTAAAAAACTTTTTTAGGATACCTCACATCACATTTGTTGAATTGCTGCTATCGCTGAAAACGAACGAAAACGTGCTTAATCGCGGAACCACATAACTCTACACTTTAACATTTTACATTTCACATTTTTTGCAGGATTTCAGGATCAACCGAATTAAGATTATATATAATAGATACGAATGCTTGTAGTATTTTTCATTTAAATAAATATATACACTATTATATAAATATTTCATGGGAATGGGAGGGACCATCAGGGCACCCGATTGAAGCACTCTGGATGAGGAGAGCTGCCATTGCTAACAGTTTGTGAATAGAGGGCGGGCTCTTCTCCCCGCCCATTTGGGGCACCCTCATGTTAGATAACTCGCTCTTATGACCAATTGTTCAATCTTTTTGTTGGAAGGATATTCTTTATATCCCTGTGGAAACGTATAAGCGATGTTGCCTGTTGATCCACCCAACCCATTTTCGGCCCTTCATACAATGGCAGGATTAGGATAATCAGTGGTTATTAAAGCTTGATCAAGTCTAACGATTGCTGTCGGACTTAGTTTCCGTGCTACAATGGGTGGAAGTACATATCATACATCATAAAAAAGACATTTTCCCTAAAGTCTAACAAAAATTTTACATGGCCTTTTTGTAGTCTTAATCGAATTTTGTTTTTTCTTATTTTGGCTATTTCAACAGACTCCATTTTGTGTTAGTCACTTAGTGTGATGGAAGAAGCTCCAATATGATCAAATACAAATCAAATACATCAAATACAAAATGAAATGTTTATGCAACTAAACAAGCTATCAGCAAAAAAATGTAGAGAGAATTGATCAAACCAAACGAGACCATTTGCAATGTGTACCAGAAAAGTATACAACGATTTATTGAATGGCGAAATACTTTTTGTGCGATTATGAATCCTCAACTCCCAAACGGCCTGCTACAGGATTGTCAAATTTGTCCTAATCAATAATAATAGAACGTAGCCTACGTCAACCCTACTGATTTTTTCTTAACAAAATATTGAAGAGCGAATGAAGTTAAACAATTGAAATGTCGAAAACAGTGTGTTACTTGTAAATAGACATCATATCACTACCGAAAAGGCCTTCTAACGTCAACAAGAAGAAAAACCTAAATTTATTGTCCGCACGATGAAAATTTAAGTTAACAGAGTTTTACTAAATTTAATCCGGTTCCTAATACAAAGGATAGGTTTTCTTATAAAAGACCCTCACAAGGAGAAATACTTTACATTCCCATAATGGCTAACATGAGTCTCTAACTCACGTCTCCCCAACGTACAAATCTCAAACTGATTATTTTTTTGCAGTTGCATAACTGATTAGATATGTGCTGCATAAAAAGCATTAGATTCTGAACCGTTTCTCCTTAACAATGACATATAAACACCCTTCAAAGATTGGTGAATGATACCCTTCCCTTACAGAACCCCTGCCTGCGCACTGCCTTGTATCACAGCTCCTCCACTTGTTCACCAACACATTTATATGTTTGCATACATTAATAACGAATTTCACGCCTCCTTAGATTTGAGGCTTGGAGCTTGCCATGTTCGTAGCAGCAGCGTTCTGACGCTTTGTTAAGAAGGCAGGTAGGTCCTACTTCACTCCTTCGCTGAATCCGGATGGATCGTGCCTTATGATAACACGTTTATTAGGGCACTTTGGATAGCTCGCAATCAGTCCGTCAGTCACTTACTTGCTCCACCGAAACGTTCTCCGCTGGCGGCTGGTGGGAGCGTCTTTAATTGTGATAAACTTTTGCGAGGCAACAACAGAACGGTGCCGCGGTGTGAGGCATAAAAGTTTCAAGCAAATTTTATGACACATCTGGCGGAATTTTGACAGGGCAAATTTGGTGCTACGACTTGGAAGGGGAATATGGATATGGATATGTTTACGAGGCTTCGGGGCAGAAATAATCAGAACTTTGTTGCCATGAGTGTCACTTTCGGAGCTCGTTAGTGGCAGCTTTGGTTAATGCGATGGATCGAGATGAGCCGAGGTTGCGGAAGGGACTTTTAGTTGCAGGCGATTCATGCTGGTGGTTGGAAAATTAGGTGCGCTGGCAAATGAGGTACTTATATATTACTGCAGACATTTAATCACATCAGGAGCGATTTCAGCACGATATCGTCCTGAGGTTTGACATTCAGCTCGGCTATTTGCAGTGTTCTGTGACCTTGGTCGGAAACATATCAAATGGTCACATTGATTTTAGGCTGAGGAAATGTGTGGTTATCTCTGTTGTGACCACTGGCACTGGTAGAGGAGTTAACGTGTTCTTGGCAATTTAAGGATATTCACCCTCATATTTTTGAGTGCGGGTGATTAATTTGAATCAGTTGAATACTTGAAAAGTATTCATATGCATTATATCTTTTTCGTCATCTATAGTACCTTTGTATTTCAACTTTATTGCCATAGTTCAGTGGTTGACATTGTTGACAGGCAGTAGAAAACCCAGAGACTGTCAAATTTAGTGCATTCAACATAGGTAAATGTTGAGTGTTGAATGAATCATTTTTAACAATATAAATCAAATTGCCTGTTAAACCAGCTGTTCTGTACAATTATCTTGTCATAAGTAGCTTGACATTTTGCCGTTGCATTTCGTATTTATCCGGCAATCATTGTGGTTGGTTCCGTTTGCCATCGATCAAATGGCGCAAAATGGACGTTGCAAATTGGTCGGTGAGTTTTCTATCTCCGTGAAGTGTAGTTTAGGTGTAAATGGGTTCTCGCTTGACTCAATTGGTTAAAGTGCGTATCCAATGCTGCTGATAGCTGGGATTCAATTCCTGATGTTGAACAATTTCTCGATACCAGAAGATAGAGTATAATTGCTTATATCAATGGAAACATTAATCAGTGTTATCGAAAGCTCTAAGTTTCAATGATTCGCCGCGGAGAAAAAGCATTCAAGACATCAAGTTGACAGCCAGTGGATGAAAATTCACTGCGTTTGATTTGAAGATGTAAAAGGCTCATCTCTTCGTTTTTCATGTAAGTCGGTCACAGTCGGTAAAGCAGAGTGTTGTGAATATGAGAAAACTGTCCATCTATCTATATAAATAAAAATGAGTTGGGGTTTCCTTTATCACGATTTAACTCGGAGACTGCTGAGCTGATCGGCGTGAAAATGTGTAGGCACGGATTTTTTGGGGCCAGGGAAGGTTTTTAAGATAGTAAGAGACCCCTCCCTCCTCTGAAAAGGGGGGCTCCCATACACATGAAACACATATTTCTGCATAACTCGAGAACTGATCATGCAAAGGAACCCAAATTTAGCATGCAGAAGTTTTTGGAGGCAAGAAATGTTTCTTTGGTAGTTTGAGACCCCTCCCTTTTCTATAAAGGGAGGCTCCCATACAAATGAAACAAAAGTTTCTGCATATCTCAAGAACTAATCAAGCAAATGGAACCAAATTTGGCATGTGGGGTTTTCTGGTGGCGAAAAATGTTTTTAAGGTGGTTTGAGACCCCTCCTCTCTCCTAGAAGGGGTGCTGTCATACAAATGAAACTGAAATTTCTTCATAACTCTAGATCTAATAAAGCAAATGGAACCAAATTTGGCTTGCGGGGATTTTAAAGGCAATAAATGTGTCTACAGTAGTTTGAGACCTCACTTCTCTCTCTGGAGGCGGGTTCCCTTTACAAATGAAACACAAGTTTCAGCAGAACTCTAGAACTAATCAAGTAAATGGAACCAAATTTGACATGTAGAGGTTTTTGAAGGCAACAAATGTTTCTAAGATAACTCGAGATCCCTCCGCCCTCTGTTAGAGGGGAGCTCTCATACTAATGAAACACAAATTTGTGCATAACTCGAGAATTAATCAAGCATATGGAACCGAATTTGGCAAGTGGAGGTTTTTCGAGGAGAGAAATGTTTCTATGGAAGTTTTAGACTCCTCCGCCATCTGAAAGGGAGAGGGAGGGGGGTTTCCATACAAATGCAACACACATTTCTGAATAACTCGAGAACTTATCAAGTTAATGGAACCAAATTTGGCATGTGGAGGTTTTCGAAGGCAAGAAATATTTCTATTGTGATTTGAGACTCCATCGCTCACTGAAAAAGGGGTCTCTCATACAAAGGAAACACGAATTTCTGCATAACTCGAGAACAAATCAAGCAAATGGAACCAAATTTGGCATGTGGGGGGTTTTGAGGGCAATGTTTGTGTGGGGGTTTGAGAAACCCCCCCCTCTGGGGGGGGGGGGCCCCCAAAAAAAAAAAACAAAAATTTTCAAAAAAAAGAAAAATCCACCGGGTTTTTTTAAACGTGTTTTTTTCCTGGGAAAAAAATTTTTTTTGAAGAAAGTTTAAAAACTTTCTAAAAAAAAAAAAAAAACACATTTTAAAAAAAAAAAAAAATACAATTTAACCATTCTCGTTTCAAACAGTCCATTCGATAACATTTCATAATCCACTTGAGTTGACAAACCTTTTGTGCCCAAATCAGTTCACACTTCCGAGCCAACATGTGGCGTGAGAAGTTGAAACCAAAACATAAAGTAAACGAACTGTAATAGAACACCCAGCAATACATCGCAATGCATCGCTATGCATTGCAAGGCATTGCACTTAACTTACCTACATCTGGTTCCCGCTAACGATCGTCACTCACCCGTAACTCACTGGCACAGCGCAACTCTGTTCATCTCTCTTTAACATATTCTGTCTCTATCAATGCTAATAATCGATTCATGTAACCAAGTAAGTAAGATTTGACAAAATAAAGAAACATTCAACAACGAACCTTCAAGTTAGTTACATTTGCTCATTTTTTAAACATGGGATTTGAACATAAAACAAATGTATCATAAATTTTATGATAGATTCATATTTCTTATCATCTCGGAAAATTCTATCATTTTACCTTTTTTGTAAAAAAAAAAATATTATGGGGGGGGCAAGAAAAAAAAAACCGTTGTAAATTGTTGTGTTTTTATATTTTAAACTATCAAAGCATCATGGCGGGGTAAGAAGACCACGAATGATCAAAATTTTTTTTTAGTTATGAGAAAAAACAGTAAAAAAAAATTTTTAAAAAAAATTATAAAAACTCCTTGTTGTGGTCTTCTTTTCTCCATTTATTTTTTGATTCTATATATCATTTTTGTATTTCATGTATGTATTTTGAGGGTTTTTTTGACGTAGACTACGTCTTACGGGAAGGGTAGGGTGTCAATTAAAAATCTAAAAATCAGCGACCGTCACGAAATATCGTTACAAATTAAACGCTAATAACTTAATAAACGCTCAATAGATTTTCAAGATGTTTAAATCAATCGTTTGGAAATTTTCCCGCGTATCAATTTAATTATCAAACATTATCCGTTAAAAATTTAAAACTTTTTAAAATAACCAAAATATAAGGTGATGTCTTATAATGCCGATTTTTCAGAGTAAATTTACTAAATGCACTGTCCTTTACTATCACAGATTTCATATTTAAGCTAGGGAGGGCTCATATGCAGCACTGAACGATATAAAACTGGTACACCTTCGCAATTTTACTCATACCCATTGATCAACAGAAGGTCTACATTATCCCTGAAAAACAAGCTTGCTGTCTACAAGCAAATCATACTTCCAGTCATCGAGTACGGTATGCCAATCTGGGAGGGTTGCGCAAAAACACATCATTTGATGCTTCAGCGTGTGCAAAATAAGTTCCTCAGGATGCTCCTGAACACCCCTCCGAGGACAAGAACATCTGAGGTCCACCGTCTGGCCGAGATAAAAATGCTCGACGATCACTTTAGTGAGTCTATCAATCGGTACAGGGCACGCTGCCTGACATCGAATCACCAGATCATTCGGAATCTGGTTCCCCACCCCTAGGATTTTCAAATTGTAGTTGAAGTTGTAGACTAAGTAGGTTATCAAATTTTAACTAACAATGCCCCAAGGGCTGAACTGAAAAATTGATTAAAACACAAAACACACAAAACACATAAAACATATAAAACACACAAACAACGCTGAAGAGCCCATTGGGCTAAAACACTTGAAATTGTAAGTTAGTATATAAGATAAAGAATGATAAATAAAAACAATTTTAGTAGTAGTAGCAATTTTACTCATTAGTGTTGCAGTGCCGGAGCTGGGAAGTTCGTCTTGCCAAACAGCAGTTGGCGATGACATGAACTCTGGAGGCAACGCGGAGCGGCAAGGCGCCATGTGGATTTGGCAGATAGTGACGGCGCGTACCATAGAAGGTGCACTGGCGACCAATCAGTGGTCAGGTTCTTGCTCTGAAGGCTGTTGCTAGCAAGCCCTTGGCTAGGCAGCCATTAAATTTGCTGTGCTGTGCTAGGCATTCGGCTGCCCAAGCCGGTGATGACTTGTCAGCCGGTAGACGCCACCACGAGGAGCAAAATATGGCGCTTGAGTGTGTTTGTGTGTGATATTCTTGGCAGCCATTTTATCTAACGCTTAAAGTGCACGGCAGAAATAACCTGCTTGGTGAATGACCAAGAAGGTTTCGATTCAATTGCGCACTATTTAAAATCCGTCCTTTTCAGGACGACGAATCCAATTATCAAAGAGTTGTTTAAATTGAATTTATCGATCAAACCAATTGGCAAACAGTAGACCAAGTAGTGATCTGGTAGCTGATTGCGCTCTGCAGTCTGTTGATAGCAAGCCCTTGGCTAAACAACCGGTGCTAGGCAGCCATTAAATATGTAGTGGTGTGCTAGACCATTGGTTGCCCAAGCCGATGATGATTTGTTGTCAGCCGGTGTGTGCCACCACGAGGAGCAAAATAAGATGCTTGAGTGTGTGTTTATATGTGTGATATCTTTTCTTGGTACCCTTTCTTTATCTAAAGCGCAACGTGCACGGCAGAAATAACCTGCTTCGTGAAAAGACCGAGAAGGTTTCAATTCTAATGCGGACTATTTCAAATCCGTCCTTTTCAGGACAAGCAATCCAATTTTGAGAGAGTTTATTTAAATTGAATTGATGTAACATCTTACCAATTGACAGACAGCGGTCGCTGAAAATTTTTGACGTAGACTACGTTTTACGGCAAGGGTAGGGTCAAATGAAAATCTAAAATATTGCGACCGTCACGAAAAACCGTACATTTTGTAAGCGAATAACTAAAATAATCCACGATAGATTTACATGATTTCTTCCTCAATCGGTCGGAAATTTTACCGCGCTCCAATTCAATTGTCAAACATTATTTTCAAACAATAGTAAACTATTGAAAATAACGCAAATATAAGGTGATGTCTTATAATGTCATTTTGCAGAGTAAATTTACCAAATTTCCTACCACAGTTTTCAAATCGAAGCAAGGAACGTCTTGCATCACCTTCTTCTTCTTTGCAGCTGCAGCATGCAGCTGAGAACGGTATAAAACGCACACTTAGGAAAAATTTGCCTCATTCGTTTGGCAGCATTGAAGCTGTGCGGAGCTGGTCGCTGGTAGCTGGTTGCAGGCAGCTGGTCGCAGCTGCTTCATTCGTCCGGCAGCGGAGCTGGTCGTAGAGGCAGCTGGTGGTCGCTATCTAAAATTTAGTTCGGTGCTCGATGGAGAGCGAGCCGTCGGTAAAAATTTTACCCAGCTGGTTGGCGCAATCCATAAATTGATAATCTGTCCTTTTGAGGACAAGAATTTAATTAAAAGAGTTGTTTATACAAGAATTAAACTTTTATTTCGTTTGGTTTGTGCGCCTAATATCATGGTGCCGATTCGTTCGCCGCAACTGCAAAAACGCCTCCATGGAGGGCGAGTCGTCGGGAAATTTTACCCAGCTGGTTGGCGCAACCCACTAATAAATAATCTGTCCTTTTGAGGACCACATTCGTCGTGCATTTCGACAGCCGTATCCTTTTCTTGGTCTGCGTTTGAACCAAACATGCGCAGATACTCATCGACTGTTTGCTCGAGGTTGAACTCGCAATCGTATTCTTTCCGCTTCTGTAGAAGTACGCTTTCATACTGATTACATCTGCAGGAACTTCTGGCAATCAGGTATGTCACACATTTCACTACGAAACGGAAGAAACAGCAGCACCATCTCGCGCTTGTAGTCGATGAGCTCGTTCATTGAGTACGACCGCCAACGCAATACGTGCGCAGTGTTACGACGACTGTACGTGTTCGACGTTTTCTGTACTTTCGCGTAACACGCTGCAAAATCTGCAAGACATACATCCTCTAGCCCTTCGCGTGCTTCGTACTTCTGGATTATATTGGATGTCCAGATATCGGTGGAATCATCCGAAACACCTTCTACATCCATCTGCTGCACACGCTTTCTCGTCTTCGTTCTCTCGTGTGGCCACACAGTGGGAATGAACTCGACCTTTCTGCTGGCTTCAGACATTGGCTGGCGAAGAAGGTACCAGGCAGCCTCCGGAGCAGACATTTCTACTGAATTGAGCATCTTGATGCTCACTTTCTTCAGCAGTGACTGGTAGTCCTGATCCGGGAACTTTTCCTGCAGCTTCACGAGATCGCGATGTAGACTGTTAATGCCCCGATTAGTTTTGTGAACGTACTCGACGACGTACGCTGCACAAGAAAACTCCTCGAGGATGAACTGCAGATCCATGTTCGAACGGAGAACATTATCAATCCACGGATTGAACGTGTTAGTCCACAATTCCGTCATTGACCGTTTGACCAGAACGGTAGGTCGGCTTATGGATGCGCGAACGATATCGAAGTAGTAGTCGAATGTGCAGCAGCAGTTTTCAAGAAATTGATCCAGCGTATCTAAAACTTTGTTTTCCAGAGCAGCGTGAATCTCTGTGGCGCGTTTCTTCAGCTGACCGCGTCGACCATCATCAGCCGGGAGTGACAACAAAACTCTTGTCTGATCCATGGGATGTTGAAACGGCAACTTTGCTCACCTGAAAGTGTGCTTGTGTACCTGATTTCCATAGCTGTCTGGCAGGGCAAGAACGGGTTTATGACCAGGATGTATGTGTTTATTTTATATTTATAAGATTAATTATTTATACATCACCCGAAACAACTATGTACCGATGCCGAGTGGGCACGTGTTTATCGGCTAAAACTGAAAGCAGCCAGAGGTAATGCGTTTCCAACTAACTGGTTGAGACGCTGGAGAAGGGCCTTCAACTCGAAGCCGTATCACCATTTATCCTTTTTAAAGAGTGTACAATATAATTTTCGAATATACAGCTGATCTAACGATCTATTAGAACCACACCCACACTATTTTGATCAGATTACGCCTTACGACTAGGGTAGGGGTGAAATGAAAATTTGAAAATAACTGAAACAAACATTTCTCCATAGATTCTCTAAATGTTTGCTTCAATCAGTTGAAGTTTTTCGTGACTGCCAACTAACAAAAATATCATTAATTATTGACATTGAATTTCCAAACAGACCCTGAACAATCCATAATGCGATAAAGATAATGGTCTCCAGCTGGTCGATCATATCAACACCATCACTACAGCCAGCACAACCGTTGCCCTTTCATCATACCAACATTCAAACCAAACGGCCATTTCCAGGGCCACCAAATAATTTCTAAGAAGCGAATCATAGAATGTTCTAACATACACACTTAGAAAATTTATAGTATTCGGTAATTCTTTACCGAACTTTCAACAGCTGAACGTTGGGTAATCCGATTTAACGGATTTCGGTAAAATTTGAAAAGTTCCGGTAATTTTTTTACCGGAATACTGTAAAATTTCACCGAAATCCGGAAGCTGTTGAAAGTTCGGTTAAAAATTACCGAATACTGTGAAATTTTCTAAGTGTGTACTTACTCACTTACTTATGACAACCCTTAGAACAGTACCTGCATTTTAATGTTCCACTACGAAACCAACGAAACTAATCAAACGATTTAACGTAGTCTACGTCAACCGGTCGTGAGTTATACACAACCCCTTTGATTTTTGAAGGAACTAGACACTATTACTAGGGTAGTGCTGTGAAAATTTGTGCCGCAAATGGGTCCAATTTTTCAAGGTTTCTCGAAAAACCATCCCCCATTATAATATTGAAAACTTTTTTTTCATCTAGAATAAAATTTAAAAAAAAAAGATAAGAAATTAAAAGGATCTCGCATCCAGCAGCCAAGCTTTTTTCATGAAATCTGCAATCTCCTTCGGTAATCTTCCTCCGCTCGTATATCAGCTTCCGAAGCAGCATTTAACCGATAATAATCCACTTTAAATCCACAACTGAAAGCGAAACCGAAACCAACAAACACCTCCCAACACACGCCCACGCACCCAAACATAAACATTGCTTCCCCAACAAACAACAAGAGGCCACCGCTGCGTTTGGTTGTCTGCCGGGATGAACAAAAGACGGCATTGGATGGTGCGTAAGCCCAAACTTGATCCACGCCCTCGCTGTTTGGCGTTCATCTACAACAAGCCCCATTTTCTTGCTATCCGTCTGTCAGAGATGGTTTTCATCTGTCGACTTCGAATTCTTTGTCCGTTTGTGCGTTGTCTCCGTGGCCCGTCTTGCCATGTGGAGGAGCCCGAAAGAAAGAAATCCGCTTTTATCCTCCATCTGTCGCCAGTCAGGCAGCTCCACTTCAGTCGGAATGCAATCCTGGGCATGTTCTCCGCAATACAACCATATCAGTCCAATTTAGTCGAGGCTTAGTGCCATCACCGGAGGAAAAAATGAAAGAACGTCCCACGAAGCGTCGATGAAGGGAAGAATCAAAAAAGAGGGGGGGGAAATCGAGGAGATAAAGTCCACAACTGGGAAGAGGCCTGCGAGCAAACCAGATCCAAGTCACATAGCTCGGCGCATAAACCCATCTACGAACGTCGGGTGCGAAGCTACAAAGCACCGTGGCTTATCTATTTCCTTGGCATAGAGGCGGCCCCGACTATGACACACGCCGAACGAACGGAAGAGTTGAGTCCTGTTTCGCGCAGTGACTTTTTATCGCTTTCCCGCTGATGCCACCTCCTGCACACATCCGGAGCTGTCGATGATTTTGCCACCTCCTTCACCATCACACTAGCTCAAAGATGGATGCGGCGTGGGGCGAGATCTGTGATAGTATTTTCACACTTTCCCCTTCGAACAAGCTGCTGGCATGGCGTGGGAGTGTGGAGAGAAGCTTTTCGCCAGCTTTCGACGACATGGCACACACAAAAGGTATCAACGACGAAGTGCGGAGAGATTTCATCAACTAACTACACATACCTATCTAGCACTTTGGTGGAATTTCGGTCCATCATCGCACTCAATGAAATGGAAGAAACTATTTCTTTGTGTCTGATTTCTTCGATTTCCACTGAATATGGGGCGATTTTCCGGGTATGCTGTGGATCTAGAGTAGATTATGAAAGTTAGATTGAATATATCGTGCTTCTATATGATCGTTTCATCAGAAGAATCAATTCGCTGTTGCTGTCCGGATTTTTCAATGGCAGAAACCTTCTACGAAACTTCTAGTTCTAGTTTGTCGCACAGATGGTGGCATCCTCTGCGCTACTCGGGCAGGTTTTTCAGTAAAATCGTGGTAGACATAGGGATTTATATTTTGCGTAATAGAAAAAAACGCAGTGTGCTTTGCCCATGAGCAGACGTATTTCTTTTCCAGTCAATTTCATTTCGCTAGTTTACTCTGAATTTTAAAAACAGTTTTGATTGTTAAGTTGTCAGTTTACTTCTAACGGTTGAAGATTTGTGCTCTGATTGGTAATTTTACAAACGAAAGAAGTGAAAAGAAATCCAATAAACATTAAAATAAAATGCGTGTGTGGAAAAGAAATCGAAGATATGCAAATGTTTTAGATTCTAGTGTAATCTTTTGGATTGCGGCTCAGGATGTGATGATATGCTGGCATGCAGCTGATTGTTACGGTTGGCTCTCTCCATTTTATGTACAGGGTGTCTCACAATAGGTGTCACTAAAACCAATTAGGATTGCAGCTAAACAAATCAACCAAATCATAGCATTTATTTTTCATTTGAAAGATACATGTTATAGAAATAAAACAAATTAATTCAATTCGAATCTTTCGCCCTGTTCCTTGATAATTTTGCGCAAATGCTTTGTAAACCCATCGCACCTGGCATGCACAATTTCCTGAGAAATTTGGTCTCTTGAATCCATCTAAAGTAAGCCCTTTCGTAAACCCCCAAACAAAGTAGTCAAGTGGGTTGAGATCCGGTGAAGATACAGGCCATTCTTCGCTTGTGATGAAATAGGGCAAATTTTCCACGCACCACGCTTGTGTCTTCTTTGCCTTGTGAACTGGAGCTGAGTCATGTTGGAAACAATATGGTGTATTCCCATACAGCGTTCAAGCACGAGGAAGTAGACGGTTCTTCAAAGCCTGCTCGATGTAATATTCATTGTTGATTTTTACGTTAGGTTCTTTGAAAAGAAGAGGAAGTTCTCCTTTTCGTGAAACGGCGCCCCATACTGTGATTTTCGATAAATTCTGATAGCGTTCTACAACTAGTTTATCTCTTGGCATATTGCCAAGACTTATGCCATAAACACGATCATGTTTTTAATTATGACTGTCCTGAAGGAGGAAGAGCTTTTCATCCGAAAATAAAAGCTCGCAGTCACCGTACCGATCCAAAAGATTTCTGCTTCTTTGGACCCTGGTTTGCTTTTGACGCTCCGTCAACCCGTGAACCCGTTGTTTCTTATACGGCTTGCATTGCAGATCATGTTTGAGGAGCCTGTTCATTGCAGCAGGAGACATTTGAAATTGTTTGTTCAATTTACGGCTAAATACGGCCGGATTACGTCTTATTTGCTGGGTCACACATTTGATCTTTTTCTTCGTTCTGGCAGTTCGTCTGGCACCTCCTTTGTGTTGAACATGGACATTTCAAGTTTCCTTGAACCATTTTAAGGTACGAAAAACAAAACGCTTACTCAATCCGAAGTGCTTAAGGCTATTGAATACCTGACACGGTCTAAGCTTTTGCAAATGTAATTTTAAAACTTGCTCCCGTATGGCTTCCATGGTAGCCGATAAATATAAACAAACTGAATCGCTTATTTATCTTCAGCGATAAGCTGTCAAAAGAATACACTCAGAACGGGTATAATCAATTCTGCTGTTAAAATTACCCAGCTGAAATAAACCAAGACTGAAGAAAGGTGACACCTATTGTGAGACACACTGCAAACATTCTTCTTTTTCCTAAGAGGAATCAGCACCTTTCATGGAAATATTGCAATTATAATGATGGTCATGCGAGGATTTCAATCCCTTCCAAGATAAGTTGTTCTGTTTTTCGATAGCGAGTATAGCGCTATTACCCTAATCCATATAATACTAGGACTATTTGCATATGAATCGAAGGTCTTAGGAGCTTGTCTGGCATCCCATGAAATTAGTGTTATTATTGTCTAACCGAATATTGGGAGCCTCCTGAATCAAAATTCATGCTACCAACAGCATTATAATAAATGGTTCTAGAAGCACTTTTAAAGTTATTATTAATTGAGAGCTTTTCATGCCAACACCAAGTAATTAATGTCTACATTTTGTGGCAAGCACAATGATATTCTTTACCCAGGCATGTCAAGAAAATTTAAAACCCGAAAAAATCCCTCAACTGGACCGGGAATGGCACAGGCGCCTCCAAAGCTAGAACTGAAGGAGCTTGGTGCCGATTATCGATTTTAAGAAGGATCCAAAAGCTAGCAGCTCTTCCTATAAATAGCTAACCGAGAAAGCTATGGGTAACTCGGTGGAAGTGAGAGCCTTTTGCTCTAAAGTGACGCTCCAATGCAAGGACTTGGATGAAGTGGCTTCGGAGGAAGAACGAAGGTTAGCCATGAATGAGCAGTGCGAGTTGAGGGAAACTCAGATGATCATCCGCATGAGAAAGGGGCCTTGTGGAACGCAAGCTGCTGCGATCAAGCTTCCAAGTTTCCAGCAGCAAACAAGCCTCTGAAGATCGGGAATATTAAAGTAGGCTGGTCGGTGTGCCCGCTGAGTGGTTTTCAACGACCGGAGGTGTGCTTCAAATGCCAAGAGTCATGCCACATTGCACGAAACTGTAATGGGCCGGACAGGAGCAGACTATGCAGAAAATGTGAGAAATATGGGCATAAGGCAAAAGATTGCAGAAACCCACCGGAGTGCTTGATCTGTGCCAACAAGGAAATCAAGAATCACGTGACAGGAGGCCCACGATGTCCGGCCTACAAACAGGCGACGGCTATTAAATCACAGTGGGATAACACAAATAAACCTCAATCACTGTGACACGCCACAACAACTACTGTGGAAATCCTAGAGCGATTTAGCTATTATTTCAGAGCCATCTCGAGCAGGAGAAAATAACATATGAATACCTAATTTTGATCTTGATAACTGGCCTTGGTATTAAAGAGCTCAGATTAAGAGGTAAAATACCTAAGCAAAATACCTCAGAATTGCAAGCAAAATGTCTCTAGAATAACTAAACTTGATATTTCGGATACCTGGGTAAGTATCTGGTCACTTTAGAGGTATTTTGGTATTGTCTTACCTCAATTCGGTATTCGCATGACATTGTGGGAACAATTTTATGGTATTATCCTCAGGTATTTTACCTCTTAATCTGAGCTCGTAAATACCAAGGCCAGTTATCAAGTTATTCGATCCTGCTCGGACTCGTTATTTGGGATACTTGAGAATACCTCAGTGGTACTATTTTGGTATTGTCCTTCCTCAATTTGATATTCGGTAGGAACATTTTTACGGTATTATCCTCAGGTATTTTATCTCTTAGGCAGAACTCTTAAATGGTAAGTGGGTTGCAGATAAAGCAAAAACAGCGGCAATATGGACGATGGGAAGATACCCTCTTCAAGAAATGTTGTACTGCGTAGATGAAGGCTTCATGATCGCCAAAATTAATGGACTCTTCATTACACACGGAAACTCACGGAAGTGATAACCGATCAAAGACCAGCTGTCATCTTCATTGACTTTAACGCTTGGGCGGTCGAGTTGGGCAGTCGTCACACCAACCCAAGGGGGCGCAGTTTACTAGAGGCCCTAGCAAAGCTGAATGTAGACCTTGCCAACGAAGGTACCGTCAGCACCTATCGCAGGGAGGGTTGGAAGTCCATCATCGATGACATATTCTGCAGCCCGTGTCTGTTAAAAAAAAACATGACCTGGAAAGTGTTCGATAAGTTTACCCACAGTGATCATCAAGCAATCCGGTATTACATTTGGATCAGGACGCAGATCGAATCATGTGGAAGGAAAACAAATGAGCGTAGATGAAAAATATTGATCTTCAACAAGGACGTGTTCGTAGAGGTACTTAGATTTGAAGCCTTCCACTTGAAACTGAGTACGGACGAGTTGACTAACAGTTGACTAACAAGGGCGTGCGACCCAACTATGCCAAGGAATGGAAAACCGAGGAAAGTCCAAAAATTGATTTTACATAGCTAAGTTATGTGTTTCCAAGTAATTTTGTGCCGCTTATTTCAGATATGCTATCGATATTATCGTATTGGTTCGCACTATCGAGATATGGCCACTTTATGATCGCCTACTCGTGCCTACTATGGGATCCACAAGCAACTACGGTCAATCAGACTTAACTCCCGTGCGAAGTGCATCCTGTACAAAACGCTAATATGACCGGTTGTTCTCTACGGGCATGAGACGTGGACAATGCTTGAAGAGGACCTGCGAGCACTCGGAGTTTTTGAGCGAAGGGTGTTAAGAACCATCTTTGGTGTAGTACAGGAGGACGGACTATGGAGGTGAAGGATGAACCATGAGCTCGCGCAACTCGCCGGTGAACCCAGTATTCATAAGGTGGCAAAAGCTGGAAGGATACGCTGGGCAGGACATGTTGCGAGAATGCTGGTCAACTATCCTGCAAAAATGGTGTTCGACGGGAATCCGGTTGGTACAAGACGACGCACAGTGGGCAGGAACTGATGAAAACTAAGGAAAAAATCTGTAACTTTTGTCGCTTTTAAGCGCGGCTTATAAACAAGGCCATTTCCGCTTGGAAATTGTCTGGAAAATCGAATGGAACTGGTTTCAATCACCGCACGGATATGGTTGTGGAGTTATAGAGCTTATTTTACCTCGGCGACCCCGGATTACGCTGGGGAGGACATGTTGCGAGAATGCCGGGCAACTATCCTGAAAAAATGGTGTTCGACGGGAATCCGGTTGGTACAAGACGACGTGGGGCGCAACGAGCAAGATGGTCAGACCAGGTGGAGCAAGGCCTAGGGGGTACAAGGTGCCCAAGGGATGGGAGAGGAGCAGCCACGAATCGGGCATTATGGAGGGATATTGTGTATCAGGCTCTGTTATAGCATTGTGACGTTATGCCATGTACATAATAAATAAATCATGATCCCCTGGAATATCCGGAACATCCGATAAAATAGTAAATTCATAAGTCTCGTCCACGATTTTTTTCCAATTCATTTTTACATAAAATATAAAAAATAAAGCTACGTGGAGAACAATGCTCTGGCTTATAAACATTTGATTATTCAGCAATTCCACATCTTAGAATTTCCGCAATATTTGATAGGTTTGTTCCTTTTCCGAAAATTTTGTGACTCTAATTTTTCATTTTATCATTAGGGTGACCCATTTCGAGACAGGATTTTTAAAATGTGTAGTTTATATTATTTTGGTGGCTACTACAATTTCAAATTATTCTATTATAAATTTTAAAACTCAAAATCCGGCTAATTCGCTTAAGGTTTACACTTCCACTTCCTGACTTTGGTGTCGAAATAGTCCAGGAGTCTAAAAGTCACCCTAATAAAGACATAAAAAAATCCTGACTGTACATTCCTTAGACTGGAAATTACCTCATCCTATTGGCTGCATTGTGGGGAAAGGTTGAATTATTCCATATCACACATATTAATACAATGCAATGTAATCACATACACTAATGAAATCGAAGTACGGAGTGGAAGTATGGTCCCCGCTTATGCTGGAATTTTTTTGTTCCAGCATAACAAAAAGTTTGAAGTTTTGTAACAACCAAAGTACAGAAAAAAACAAGATGAAAATGGGGTGGGGGGACTTATATTTTTCCTCAATGTTGCGTGACATAATTTATGATTCTTAACGTGTTGCACGTTGTATTGAGGCTTTTGTTATATTGCTTTCTACATTAACCCTTTGCTTAGCAAAACAATATTTTTTAAGTTCTCTTTTCGCTCCATGATGACTTTCCTAAAACTTTTCATATCATCCGGTAAATGTCAAGCATAGAAAATGGAGCATAAGACTAGCTGAAAAGCTCATAATGTTTAAATTTCTCCACTCAAGAACGAATATGTTCAACAGCTCTTCACTTATTTCGGATGTCCCGCCTAACCCAGAGGACCATGCAGTGACCAGTCGAAATCACTAATGGGTTACTACAGTGAATTCGTCCTCACATTACATGTAAATTTATTTGAAAATAAAAACTTAAATTTATGCACCTATCACTTTATTTGATG
Organism: Aedes koreicus; assembly: GCA_024533555.2. NCBI lineage: Eukaryota > Metazoa > Arthropoda > Insecta > Diptera > Culicidae > Aedes > Aedes koreicus. The sequence continues at coordinate 19,307 of JAHHFK020001378.1, forward strand.
TGTTACATGATGGGTTTTGATCCAAATCCAAATCTGGCCACTTTCCCAGGAGTAGTTTGAACATCAACCCGGATGTAGTCAATGTGGTTGTGGACTTTTGATATCATCACTATTGAACTTACTTTTGAATTCTCATGTAATTTGAAGTATCGCATAATGGATTTTGATCTAAGTCAGAAGTTGACCACTTCCCCGAAGGTATCTCCGGAGCTAGTTAACCGATTCAAATAAATAAAACGACGTATAGGGCTACAGTACCTTTCATTTGGTCGTTGTTTCATTCGAATCGGTTCAGTAGTTACTTGAGAAACTGGATTAGAAATTTCGTTACACACATACACTACACACACATTCACACACAGCAATGTGTCTGGTTCATCTAGCTGAGTTAGTTGTAAATAACACTCGGCCTTCCCACAAGGTCTTGGATCAAAAGTCGGTTTTCTGAGCTATATATAGGCACTACATTGTAAGAAGGGTAAAACCGTGGTAATATTTATGAATTTACCAATATTACTAGTTTTCCAGACATTCTAAGACTCTGGCCTCCTGGAACCGTATTTGTGCAAATTTGTGCAAGATAAAACCCAGATTTTCGGAAAGCTGGCAAAAAAATTCTTGAAAATAAGCCTGTTGTGGAGTATGTACGCATGTGTGCTCATATTTGAAAACATAGTTGAAGTTTTTTTCTGATTCTCCATACATTTTATATGGGTGTAAGAAATCACGTCCATTTTTGGAAAAAGAGATCTCAAATAGTGTACAAAAATACAAAAATATATGTATTGTAAAATGAGGAAGTTGATTTTTCGACTTTTTTCCTCCTTGAAATCACTGTGCGCCGCCCAGCGTACTGGAGGACAAGACGATTGCCGATTACGTGCCAGTTGTCTGCATGCCAGGAGACAAAGACAGAGGGTTTGCAACGACACAAAAAAATAGTAATAGAAACTGGTTTACAGAGCAGCAAGAACTGCCCTCATGAAAGGAATCAAGCTCACCTAGAAAGCCTGTCTTGAGGATCTTTGCCACAACGCCAACGTGAATCCCTGGAGAGACGCCTACAAAGTTGCCATAAATGGTCCAGCAGTACCACCTAGAAGGTGCCCCGAAAAAATAAAGCCCATCATCGACGGACTGTTCCCGCATTATGAACCAACGACCTGGCACCTTCACTACACAGTGAGGAGGTTAACTACGAAGAAGATGCTGGACTATCCAACGAGAAGATGATCGAGATGGCAAAAGCCATGAAAACGAGGAAGGCCCCTGGATCAGATGGGATCCCGAACTTGGCTCTGGAAACAGCGATACAGGAGAACCGAGATAAGTTCAGGATCACATTACAGAAATGCATCGGTGAAGGTAACTTCCCCGATAACTGAAGCAACAAAAGCTGGTGCTGTTCCCGAGCAGAAGCGAATAACTTGATAACTGGCCTTGGTATTTATGAGCTCAGATTAAGAGGTAAAATACCTGAGGATAATACCATCAAGTTGTTCCCACAATGTCATGCGAATACCGAATTGAGGTAAGACAATACCAAAATAATACCTCTAAGGTGACCAGATACTTACCCAGGTATCCGGAATATCAAGTTGAGTTATTCTAGAGACATTTTGCTTGCAACTCTTAGGTATTTTGCTTAGGTATTTTACCTCTTAATCTGAGCTCTTTAATACCAAGGCCAGTTATCAAGATCAAAATTAGGTATTCATATGTTATTTTCTCTTGCTCGGGTTGCCATCACCGGGAATACCTCCCGGAGAACCCTCGGCATATAGGCCTATATGCCTGTTGGATTCAGTCGGAAAACTTTTGGAGAAAGTAATCCTGAACAAGTTCACTATGTTCACGAAGAGCAAGAATGGCCTCTCGAACATGCAGTTCGGTTTCCGGAAAGGCAGGTCCACAGTGGATGCCATCTGAACGGTAGTTGAAGCTGCGAGAACGGCACAGATGAAACAGAGAAGAGGAAATCGCTTTTGCGCATTGATTAACCTGGATGTGATTAATGCCTTCAACATCGCTATCTGGGAAGCAACCGCCCATTTGTTGCACTGTTTATCCCTGTAGAATATTAAGGAGCTACTTTCAGAACCGAAAACTGATTTACGAGACTGACAAGGTAGAGAGAAGAATGACAATCACAGCGGTCGTTCCTCAGGGATCCATCCTCGGTCCGCCGCTGTGGAATGCGATGTACGATGAATTGTTAAGCCAGGGATGTGAGGAATGTCGGTTTTGTGGACGATTTTGTCCTTCTAATAGTCAGGGAATCTCGAGGAAAGGTGGAGGTGCTCGCAACGGAGACAATACATACTGTGGAAGACTGGATGCGGACGAAAAATAGGCGATAGTCCACGAAAAGATAGAGGTGGTGGTGATCAGCAACAGGAAAGCAGGCCGTTGAAAAATATACCATCGACTCGAAGCGTGAGGTCAAGACTTGGACGTGATAGTCGTCGATCGATTGAACCTTAACAGCCACGTCAATTACGTCCGTCAGATGGCAGAAAAGCGACCACAGTGTTGACCAGAATGATGCACAACAATTCGATGATAAGTAGCAGCAGGGGGAGCCACCTAGCTAGTATATCCACGTCAGTACTCCGGTATGGTAGTCCGGCCTGGTTACCAGCAATAAAAATGTCAAGAAATATGTCATGTTTGAATAACACGTTTAGGTTGTTGAGCATGAGGGTGATGAGCGCCTATCGGACAATATCATTTGTAGTGTTCTGCGTCATTGCCGGAATGATCCCCATTGTACTTATGTTGAAGAAGGATCAGGGGTGCTATTTCAACAGAGACACCAGAGGAGCTCGAAGAATAACACGGACTGACACCATGGGAAAGTGGCAAGAGGAATGGGAAAATGCGGTGAATGGAAGGTGGACACACCGGTTGATCCCAAAAGTTACCACGTGGCATAACAGAAAGCATGGTGAGGTCAACTTCCACCTGACGCAATCAAGTCAGGTCATGGCTGCTATAGGAAGTATTTGTACAGGTTTGAACATGCGGTTTCCCCTGTCTGGCTGGAGTGCGCAGACGTCGAATAAAACCGGAGCACGTAGTCTTTGACTGCTCACGATTCTGCTCAATGCAACTTAAAATGCTTAATTACAGCGGGGTGGATATCAGCCTTGTAAATGTCGTCCACAGAATGTGTCGCGATGAAATTACATGGAGCGCGATTTGTGGAGGCATTACGCAAATTATGTCAGTTCTGCAGCGAAAATGGCGGGAATACCAAGTGAGTAGCTGAATGAAGCAACGGGTAATCTGTCTCAGGGGATGTTCCACAGCCGAGAAAATCGCCATCAGTGTATGTCGCCGGGGACTGCTGGAGTCGTAGGCAGCGTAGATTGGAGCTGAATGGCTCTCCGTGGTTTGGTATCGTAAGAAATTCCACTGCCGGGAAACTCTTCGTCGGCGTAGGATTGATCCACCCGAGTTGACTAAATGGCTCAGCAAATGAGAAGGAACTAAATAGCTCGTGAAGAAGTCGGCAGCTACAAGTCAGTTCTAAATAGCGTTGCTGTCAAAAGGCAAAATCAGATTCCTTTAGAAGCAATACCGTTAAGTAGTCCCGGGGGAATCTAATGGACAACAAGGGCTTAGGTTTAAATGGAATCAGAAGTCTCTACATTTACACTGTCCAAGATCTTGACCACACTCCAGCACAGATGTACTTAGTCAAGCCTATGAATAAGGAGTGTGGAAGTAGTTCGGCTCCCCGCGGTGCATCCTGGAAACGTTAAACTCCCCTTAACGGCTAAACAAACTACAACGGAGGAAGCGCCATACGGCGTGAAAACCGGCAGGAAGCCGTAAGCAGTCTAGACATGGGGAACAGGGAAGATCTGGGGTAATGCCGCACTCCCAGACGTTCCAACCTCAGTCTTGGCCCTGGCTTTCTCGATCGGAGGAGGGACCATACGACGCGAGGTTCGGCAGGTACCGTAAGTGGTCGGGTAGGGAAATCGCGGACGATCTGGACGGACCACCCGACATCCCGAACCCTGCTTGGATCCAGGAGCATCTCGATCGAATCAGCGTCAGGTCGACGAAGCTAACTACTAAAGACCTATGTAGTTAGACATAGTGGGTGCGTAAAGCACATTAGCCCCCTCCCTGAAGTAATACCGAAAGGTGGTTCCGCGGATGGCCGGGTCTCGAGGCTCGGAGGGTTTTTAGTTAAACTCGAGGCAGTTCGCGCCCTCATCCCCACACTCTGAGTTCTTCAGGAGCCTGTTTGCAGAATTTCCATCCCACCTAAAAAAGCAGGCCTCTATGTTGGGCTAGCCTATATAGTTTTCCATTACCTTGTAAAGATTGTATTGGAAAAAAATGCAACACTTTCTTTTGTGTATAATTTTTTTATTGCATGGGTAAACATTTATAAAATTTTCTGTAAAACTAGTTAAGAGTATTAAGTTTACATGTCAAGTGGTTACTAGATTGCTTACAAGCTAGAAGTGCTTCGACAAAAAATTAAGGGCTTGGTCGTGGAAGGTTCACGACAGTCCCACAGGTCGATCGCGAAACAGTCTGGAATCGACAATTTGACCGTGTCCCGTATGATAAAATCGTTCAAAGATGACCCAGCGGTGAGCTGGCAGCGAAAGCTACCTCGTGAACACAAGGACGGTGAGGGATTACTTCAAGCGCAGTCTGAACCATTCAATTCAGGACGTGGCCAAGTAGGTCAATTCTAACGTCTGGTTCGTTTAGCAGAAAATGTAGCGGGCCGGACTTCATTTATTAAAGGTAAGGGAGGGACCTAACTGAACCGATAAACAGAATACAGTTGTTGGTGCAGCCAAAATGCATGGTAATGAGCGACGAATAGTAGAGCGGACGCCAAGCAGAACCTCAACCTACTGTTTTCGGTCAGCAAGTCCCGCCATTATGTTCTGGAAAAGCTCCGGAAGAAAAAGGTTGACAAATTTGCCAAGAAGTACTTGCTGTAGCTGGCGATCTATGGGTGCAACAAATTCAGCAAGTCATTCATAACGACCGGCACCGTCAACGGTAAAATATATAAAGAAGAATGCCTGAAGAAGTGCCTGCTGCCCTTCCTTCTGTCCCACGAAGGTTACACTATGTTTTGGCCGGATCTGGCATCGTGCCATTACGCAAAAGCGGTGGTGGAGTGGTACGAAGCCAACGAGGTTAATTTTGTGCTGAATGAGGCAAATTCGCCAAACTCGCCAGAAACGTCGTCCAATAGAAAAATTCTAGGCGATTATGAAGGTGAAGCTCTGGAAAACAGAGAAGGTCTACAAAACGATAAGGATTTGAAGAAAGAAGGGATGGAAGTGGGTTAGAAAGATGGCGCAAGTGTTGCACAGGATTTGATTGGGAGCAAGAAGTCCAAGGTGCGGGCATTTTGCCGAGGAGAAGAGGTTGAATACAAATCATAGCTCATTATGTGTTTATTTATTCCCTAAGAGATTCACAAATATCTGACTTAGAATGACTTTTTGGTGATCAAATTTCTCTGTTACATTTTTTTAGAGTACAATCTTTAAAAAACACGCAAACACACACATGCCTGCCGAAATTGGGGATCCAGGAGTTCCAGACGGTGTTCCAGAAATACGTGGACGAAGGTCATTTTCCAGGCAGGTGGAGAATCCTGAAGCTAGCGTTGCCGCCAAAGCCAGGAAAACCGCCGAGGGGCCCAGCGCACTGTGAACAAAGTCTTTAAAAGATTTTTTTTTAATTTGCTATCTAAATTGTCATATTAGACCACACTACCGAGATATGGCCACTTTATGGTCCCCTGGAATATCCGGAATATCCGATAAAATTGAAAATTCATTAGTCTCGTCCAAGAGCAATGCGATTTTTTTTTCAACACCATTTGAACATAAAATGTAAGAAGTAAAGCGATGTGGAGAGCAGTTTATTGCTCTGAGTGGCCAGTACATAGTCTTCCGGAAGTTCCGGAACATCAGCAAATTCCCAGCCAAAAAGATTAAGTGGATCTTAGATTTTCTCAACATTTGGTAGGCTTGTTCCTTTTCGGAATACATTTAAATCGATTTTTTTTTGTTTTGTCATTAGGGTGACCTATTTTGAGACAAAGTGGTCCACAAAATTTTAGAAAAGATATATTTTTCAAACAATTAATACTTTTGAAACATGGTGAAATAAATAAGTCGTATGAAAAAACAACAATAACTGAAAATTTTCAGGTTATAAAGGCGAAGTGGCAGTCTTTTTGAATTCTCATGCAATTTAAGGTGTCGCACAATGGGTATGGATCTAAGTTAGAAATTTGATATTTCCCCGGAGGTATCTCCGGAGCCAGTGAACCGATTCCAATAGAATTCAAGAACGACGTATGGGACTACAGTACTTTTCATTTGGTGGATGTTTCGTTCAAACCGGTTGAGTAGTTGCTTGGGAATCTGAGAATCTGGAAAAAGTTCGTTACATACATACACACATATTGTAAATCGTTAGCGATAGAACGGGCAATTTCAGTTTTTAATGATGAATAACAACTTTTAAAATCATTTCATAACTTTGAATAGAAACGGAAAATATAGAACAAAATTGTTTTTCTTCTGAGAGCATATAAAACCTGTTTATCCTACTCCTACTCGAAATCAGTCCTAACATCAATCAAATGAAAACAATTTTGACAGGGTAGAAATCGCAAGCTATCCGTGAAACAAAACAACCCCTTCTTCTTCATGCGCCAGCAATTTTCCTACACGGGCAGCCCCAGTTCTCCGAACAAATTTCCATTCACCCCGCATTTGGTGACCGTTTTCCATTATCACAAACTCAAGAAAAAGGAAACCCATGCTGATGGGAAAAAATCGATGAAGAAAACAAATTCCAGAACTAAGATATTGAACCTAGCACAACCCAACACACTACGCTATTTTCTGTTATGCGTCTTGGTACGCAAACAAACACCCCCTAACTTCTTTTATCAATTTAAAGAAGCAGAGAAAATGTGGAAGATGGTTCGTCTGAGCTTTATTGGAAGACAAAAAGAAAAAAAAAACAACTGGGCCTAGTAAACAACAAGCTAGTTCCAATGAATTGGTGCGGGCGTTTCCGTTTCGTTATTCGCTGAAGAACAAAACAAATGAAACATTAATCAATCATTCCAAATGAAACATTCATACCCGATTACGGCGTGGCATGGCGGAAAGCATCGATTGGTTCCGGCGAGCTAAACAGACAGCCTACCTGGACCTGGCCATGAGTGAGTGGGATGTGGGTTTGGAGTGTTGAGCCGTGTGTTTTGTGTTATGGTGGATTTTGCACAACAGACCAACTGCAGAGACGAAATTCCGGGAACCCAGCGGGTAGATTGAATTTCTCCAAAATGGCAACATTGCTTGGGCTTGGGGGATTGAGCCATCAGAATCATTTATTATATCCAAATGATAGTAAGAGCGAAAAGAACAAACATGTTTCGATAAAAGCTTGATTTATTTAAAGATTTTGATCTTTTCCTGTCAAAATTCCAGGCAACTGTTGAAATCTATAAAGAAAATATTTATTCGTTTTGAAAATCAGTTTTCATTCATTGTACGTCTTATACATTGTAAGCAACGTTCGTACTGCTTGTCAGCAGCAAAATGCTTTCATGACACCTTATTCGTATAATGCATGAAATGAATTTCTTGCAAACCAGCTAATCGCTGCTCCTCATCTATTGTACCCGGACATGTTGGTGTTGCTTCTGTGGTGTTACAATTCATGTTTTTAAATCGCAATAAAATTGAAAGTGCACTCGCTTCGAGTCAAAAATTTTGACTTCATCTTCATTGATCTCGGGTTACCACAGCCCCTAGAGAGATGAACCACGGGTTCAAAAGCAGCTCCTCACAATTGGACAAGATCAATTACGATGATTACGATTATTACGAAAATAACGATGTAATCTCTCCCTCCCCATGAAAGTTTTTTACATGTTTTTTTTTAAAGTTTATTCAATGTTTTAGCTCGATTCACTTATCCCAGCGAATTCCCAACTTCTTGATCCCGTCCGAAAAGTAATTTTCCGGAAGGTCTGCAAAATAATTCTCCGCGGCGTCGATGATTTCCTCGCGTGAGCGTTTTTATTGATGAGCCATCTTTTGAGGTTTCGGAACAGTCCGACAGAGCCAAATCGGGTGAATACGGTGGATGCGGAAGTAATTGGAGCCGTAAGTCCCTGATTTTAGCCGTGGTTGTGATGCTCTTGTGCGCCGGCGCATTGCCTTGCAAAAATAATTTTTTTTTCTCTTCATGTGAGGCCGTTTTGCAACAATTTCGGCCTTCAATCGCTTCAATAATGCACAGTAGTACTCGTTGTTGATGGTTTTATTCTTTTCGAGGTAGTTCACGAAGAGTATGCCATGACAATCTCAGAAACCCGACGCCAAAATCTTACCGATCCATTGAGCCTCCCTAGGCCGCTTCGGAGCACTCGTGCCGGCTTCAGCCCATTGCCGGGTACTCATTCTGTTTGCTGGTGTGTAATAGTGGATCCAGGTTTCATCAAAAGTTACCAATAGACGCCAAAAGTCCTTCCGATTCCGCATCAGCAAGTCTAAACACTGTTTCGAAGTTCTCTCGCGTTCGTGTTTTTGGTCAGGAGTGAGTATGCGCGGCACCCAGCGGCAGGATAACTTTTTCATATGCAGAATCTCGCTCAAAATATGGCGTGTGCGCTCAGTACTAATCTTTGTGGCATCTGCTAGCTCACGTACCTTCACTTTCAGGTCAGTCAACATCATTTCTTGAACTTTTTTGACATTGTCCTCTGTAACCACATCGGAGGGCCTGCCGCTGCGGACTTGATCGGTTATAAAGTTGCGGCCACCACGAAACTCTCGAAACCAATATTGAACGGTGTAATCTGACGGATCATTTGCCCCATAATACTTATCCAACTTTTAACTAGAAAATAAGAAGAATGATTAGTAATTTCCATTTAATTCCAACTACCTTTATTGCTTATCTTGACAGATACGCGTATTTCGTCTACAATGTGCAGACTTCTTCAGTGTCGTGTACTAATACTAGACTGAGTCGAGTATTAGTACACGACACTGAAGAAGTCTGCACATTGTAGACGAAATACGCGTATCTGTCAAGATAAGCAATAAAGGTAGTTGGAATTAAATGGAAATTACTAATTATTCTTCTTATTTTCTAGTTACAGGTATTCCACTAAACAGCTCACACTCTCCATATCCAACTTTTGTTTTGGCTCTCAAAAAATAATGTTTTATGAGAGAACAAAAATCGTTTTATCCATATTCAACATGATGCCAAATACATCAACAGCAATCGGCTGTCAAAACAAAACTAAGGGCAGTATCGCACTGAAACTTGGAATGTATGGCTAAATATGAACGGACTACAAGGCACTACAACCATTTTTTGCTGTAGCATCGCAATTTGGCGGTCAAAGAGGTTACTTTGTACCCCGCCTAGAATGGTAAGCTGTACTACAAAACGCTTCCAGAGGCACAATATTACTCTGTAAAGAAAGGAACCGATGTGCTAGATTCAGAAAAGTCATTATTTTTTTCAAAAAAACTTGGAACGAAAGTGCTGGTTTGGCAAGCAATTTGCCAATGTGGTATGAATTCTTCGCCTTTTTACGAACTTGCGAACATGAATGCCAAAATTTACCGGAAGGAATGTCTTCAAAAACGTGTGCTACCTCTCATCCAAAAACACAAAGGTCAGATATTGTTTTGGCCTGATTTGGAGTCATGCCATTATTCGCGTTGCATAATAGACTGGTATCGCGAAAACGGAGTAGAGTTTGTGGGGAAGGCAATAAATCCCCCAAATTGTGCGCAAAAAAGTCCCATTGAAAAGTTTTGGGGTGAGATGAAAGAAAAATTCGGGAGGAAGGGTTTAAAAGTTGGGGGGATGTATGATGTATGATGTATGATATGTACTACCACCCATTGTAGCACGGAAACTAAGTCCGACAGCAATGGGCTCTCCTCTTTGTTAGACTTGATCAAGCTTTAATAACCACTGATTATCCTAATCATGCCACTGTATGAAGGGCCAAAAAGGGGTTGGGTGGATCGATATGCAACATCACTTATACGTATCCACAGGGATATAAAGAATCTCCTTCCAACAACAAGACTGAACAATTGGTCAAAAGAGCAAGCTATCTAACATGAGGATGCCCCAATGGGCGGGGAGAAGAGCCCGCCCTCTATTCACAAACTGTTAGCAATGGAGAGTTGGCATTCCCACTCTCCCCATCCAGAGTGCTTCAATCGGGTGCCCTGATGGTCCCTCCCATTCCCATGAAATATTTATATAATGGTGTATTTATTTATGTAAATGAAAAATACTACAAGCATTCGTATCTATAATATATGATCTTCATTCGTTTGATCCTGAAATGCAAGAAATGTTGTAAAATGTTAAAGTGTAGAGTTCTGTGGTTCGCGCTTAAGCCCGTTTTCGTTCGTGATCAGCGATAGCACCATTTCACCAAAATCTTGATTTGAGGTTTCCTGAAAAAGTTTATTAAATCTATTGAAATTTTACAAAACTAACATTTATACATTTTAATTTACTGTTGCCATGGTCACTATTTGCTACTTGATGCTGATTTTATAATAGCAATCCGCTTTTATTTTTGCTGACCTAATAGTTATTGCTACCTTAGGTTATTGCTAGTTAGGAATGGGAAGATTTAAGTGGAAGGGAGTTAAAGATAAATGGGCAAAAAAACAATAAGTAATGTTTTAATCATCTATGAAGTAAAATCAATAAAACAATATTAGCAACTTTAATGATATTGTGAGTTATGATGAATTAATGACAAAGATGGAAATGTAAAAATCAAACACTAGCCAAATGGCACACAGCGCTGCATCAATCAGATCAGCTCATTGGTAAAAAAGTCTATTTGCCGGAAATGAAAAATACATTCAGCAATAAGTGCAAAAGCCTACCACAGATTCCGTAATTTTCAAAAGCCTACCACAGCTGTAATTTTCTGCGTTATATACTGGACATATAAGGAATGCTAGATGTCATAAATTGAAGGTATGTTTCGTGTTTAAGCCAGATACCGCCTAAATTAGGTTTGTTGTATGAAAATGTGAAGGTCATGATATGATGGAAATAATACGATGTTGTATAGAAATACTACATAATGTAAATATAATAATTAAATGCCGCTATTTGCCTCTTCCGCTGCGATGTTAGATGATTGAAACGCTAAAATAGCGAAAATTCTAACGTGATATAATGAAATAAAGTTGATCACCTGGCATCCTAGCAAAATAGCAAAGAAAATTTAGGCAATTAAATTTCATATGAGTATGATTACTGCCCAAAAACGCAAACTCAATAAATCCAAAACAAACAAAAAATTAAAAATGAATGACAGGAAATTCTTCGATAACTCTTTTTTCCTACTGGGCCCATAAGTGATTCTTTATGTCTGTAAAATAGAAAAGGCAGGATCATAAACAATGTTAGTTTTTGAATTAATGATTTTTTTTTTTTTTTTTTTGTAAAATTTGTTGTATATAATCCTCTCTCTAAAAAAATGTAAAAAACCATCCCATCTTTTCAAATACATAACGTGAGTTAGCTGGGCCAAAACTTACAACGATGCAAATGCGAAGCTGAAAATAGCATTGAATAATATTGTGAAGGGATGTTATAATATAAAATGATAATCACAATTATATTTGTAATGTCTGCATGTCTGCTGATCCTGCTGCAATTGTAGAAGGACTTGCATTATCATAGCCACGGGGGAAGAAATCAATTCAAAATTATTTTACAATACTTGGGAATTCCATGGATGATCTGAAATTATATACCGTATAAGGAATACTTCAATTTTTCGTGGTAGGGTAAGATTTCAGCATACTACCATACCGAGGTCACACTGCCTATATCGCCTTGGTGCGGCTGCCACCTAATGTATAGTTGACGCGATATAGCGTTTCATACTCAACCGCTGGATGCTAGGACAGACGCTGTTGGAGCCGCACCTCCTTGGTGGACAGCCGCTCGGCACGCACCTCCTCAATCTAGCTGAAGTCAGAAGGACAACAGTGCCCAGGCTGCACTACCAGCTAAGTACGCAACCCTTAGCTGGCGGTCTTTGTCATCTCTTGACCCGTGGAAGCATGAGGTAGGAACTTGTGAGGACCATAGCTATGTTGCGGGGACGCACGCTCCATCCCATGTCTACTCACCATTTTGCAGCCCGATCAAAAGCATTGAAGACTGGAAGAATAATGATATAAGGTCTGTATCCGCAATAATCCGGACACCTCAAAACATTGAAAAACATAAATTTCGCATTATATTTCCATCGTAGTTGTTTATTTCAGATTCATGGGATGTGTTTTAACAATTCGTTTGTACAGACTCTTCAGATATCGTAGAAGCCGTCTTTGTCCAAATTTGCTGGAAGTGTTTGATGTCTTTGATTCCTTGCTTCTTTCCAGAAAGCTTCCGCTTCATTAGAGCCCAATATCTCTCGATTGGTCGTAGCTCTGGGCAATTTGGCGGGTTTGAGGTTTTTGGTACTATGTTCACTTGATTTGCTTGGTACCACTCCATCACAGTTTTAGCATAGTGGCATGATGCCAAATCGAGCCAGAACAAAGGTTTTTCTTTGTGACTTTTGATGAAGGGTAGCAATCGCTTCTGCAGACACTCTTTCTGATAGATCTCCTTGTTGATTGTGCCTGTAGTGACGAAAGATTTACTCTTTTTGCCACACTGAAATGCTAAGCTGTAGCATTTCTGACCATAGCAGAATAAAAAACCAGCCCTGGAAGCTGCTTGAAATCCTCCAGGACATAAGTTTCATCGTCCATAACAAAGCATGAAAACTTCGTCAAATATTCGCAGTACAAACGTCGAGCCCGTGATTTTGCTGCCAAGTTCTGTTTGTCGTTGCGATTTGAAACTGTTTTTATTTTATACGACTTACGTCCCAAACATTGTTTTGATTTTTGGACAAAACCAGGCGACATCCCTATTTTACGAGCCACCGTTCGAATGGAGAGATTTGGGTTTTTCGTTAATATCCTTTTCACCTTTCGGCCCATGACAGGATCAGCGCGTCCAATGTTTTTGTCACTTCTCGGTTTCCTCTCCACCGTCAAACGTTCCGAAAATGATTTGAGCACATCGTGAACAGTGGATTTAGGCAAATCCAATGTTTTTGCAAGGTCCCGTATTGACAAGTCAGGATTTGCCGTACACCCGTTCAAAATTCGCTCGCGCACTTGTTCTTCTTTCGTCGCCATCTTGAATACTAAACATGAAATGTCAACATCAATCATAGTCTTTTTCATCATAGACTCTCAGCTATACCACAGTGACATTTTTCATTCCTACGTGCAATATTTCAAAAGTTACAATGATTTGAAGGTGTCCGGATTAATGTGGATACAAACCTTAAGTAGTGATTTCAGATCATCTATACATGATATAATTTCAACTCAATATTCAACATCACGCTCTGCCAACAAGCCTAGATGTAGGAAAGAGCTGATTAAAACACTCCCTGCGATACACTTGAACGAATGTAAAATACGCAAATGCATAATTTATGCGAATCTTTTAAGAACGTTAGAAACTGCTGATGTTCTAATTGATGCATTTTAAATCTACAAAATCAGAGTAATTAATTAGTCATCAATCATGATTCATACATCGGATCAAAATTGAATTGTTATTTCAGCCTCACCGAAGTTCTACAACATGGCCGCCATAAGTCGGTGCAGTATGCTGATGTGCAATCCGTAGAAAAACCAACTCCACATTCGAATTCAAACCGGTACCCTTTTTGCCCAAAACGAAAAAGGGAGTCTTCATTTGAAGATACTGCCCAGCTGGTTAACGGGGACGCAGATCAAAGCGACACAGAATTTGAAACAAAACCATCATTATTTTCCCAAGCTCAATGATTTGGAACGTGATTTGGAATTGTCGAAACAGAAATCTGAACTGCTTGCATCACGCTTAAAATAAAAGAAATTTATTAGAGCCTGGTGTGACAATTACGTTCTACAGAAATCGTGATGATCAATTCGCTCAATACTTCTCCAAACAAAATATCGCTAGTTTTTGCCGAGATGTAAACGGTTTGTTCGAAGAGTTTGGGGAGCATCCAAATGAATGGCGTTTGTTTATCGACAGCAGTAAACTGAGTTTGAAGGCTGTTTTACTGCATCAAGGAAACAGGAAACCCTCGATACCGCTGGCTCATGCTGTTAACATGAAGGAATCGTATGAATCAATGGCGCTGCTGCTGAATTTGATAAATTATAAAACTCTTGGAAGATTTGCTCCGATCTTAAGATTGTTGCCATGTTGCCTGGGTTACAACAGGGGTACACAAAATACATCTGCTTTCTCTGTAAATGGGACAGCCGAGCACGTAAGGAGCATTACGTTCAAAAAGACTGGCCAAAGAGGACAAGTTTGACTGATGGGAAAGAAAACGTGAAATGTGTTCCTCTCGTGGATAAAGATCAAATTATTCTCCCACCGTTACATATAAAACTTGGACTCTTCAAGAATTTAGTAAAAGCGTTGGAAAATAATGGACCTGCATTTGAATATCTGAAATCAGTATTCCCAAACATATCGGATGCAAAGATTAAGGAAGGTGTTTTCGTGGGTCATCAAATAGAAAAAATGATTGAGGACAAACATTTCTTCGCAGTTTTGGCTCCTAATGAACAAGAAGGATTTACTGGAAAACTATAAGAAAATAGGTAATATTAAATCTAAAAATAACTTATCAAGTTACCCATGGTTTATAACTCCTTGCTCTTCATGACTATAGGTGTGAACATGTCATTGAAAATCCATTTCCTCCACTCACATTTGTATTTCTTCCCACCGAATCTTGGCGACGAAAGTGATGAGCACGGTGAACGATTCCACCAACAAATGAAGCAAATAGAACGACGATATCAAGGCTTTTGGGACGAATCAATGCTGGGTGACTAAAGGGTGTCCACGATGAAATTGCCACACACAAAATTGATTCGCAAAATTCGAGTTTTCATCCGATTGCCATCAAATTTTCAGGGATTGAGAAATAACTATTAAACTTCAGGGCCTTTTGTACCTTGAACGTTCAAAGCCTAGCCTTAGTTTTGGCCTTCTGGACAAAACTTCGGCTTAGGTGCAGCTTCTTAGCCACATCCCGAACGGAGGCGTTCGGATTTCGGTTGAAGGCCCCAACTACGCGGTTGTGATTTTTGGTGTTGTACGGAATACTTTTTCCTTCACTTCTGGGCTTCCGATCGGTGGTCAACCGTTCCTCGAACCGCTTAATCACTCGCGACACCGTGGAATTCGCGATTCCCAACGTTTTAGCGATGGAACGATGCGAGAGATCCTTGTTCTCGTGATGAATGCGCAAGATTTTATCACGCACGAGCTGTTCTTTTGACTCCATTTCCGCGAGTTTTGATCACAGGACTTTAAAACTTGCAGGATGTAAATGAACTAAATCCACCCAAATTTTCATTAAATTCTACCCAACGGTTAAAAAGTTAGAGCAATTTCATAGTGTGGCAATTTCATCCTGGACACCCTTTACTGTTGGTTTCTAGTTAGAGAAACCAAAACGACGCATAAACGACGAAGCTCAAGTTTGAATCATTTTTAAGTTTAAATAAACTTATTTTAAAGAAATTTGCCTATAGTGCTCAAGAATGACAAAAAAACGGTGTGTGTGTGTGTGTGTGTGTGTGTGAGAGAGAGAGAGAGAGAGAGAGAGAGAGAGAGAGAGAGAGAGAGAGAGATGGGCGTATTTCTTTAGAATTTCTGTTTTTCCGCATTTCAGCACTTTTTCCAAAAACCAGCATAACTTCCTCATTTTCAACCGATTTTCACCATTGAGCACTCATTTTCTTCGTTTTTTCTTTGGCTTTAAGCTACATATGCAGTTTATTTTTTTGTTGACGTTATTTTGGTTTTAATCATATGTTTAGCACAATTTTATTTGCAAATCTACAAAAAAAACTCGCAAAAAATTGAATATACTTATGAATTAGCGTCGAAACTATTTCTCCTAGAATATTGCAATGTTGAGATGATCGGTGTTAAATTTAATTTTGTTCCATTTGATGACAAAATATTTGAAATTAGACCACACGCGTTGGAGATATTCTATTTTAAGTAAATGTGTTTTTGTTCATTTTAAAAAAATCAACTTTTATCTATATCTCGAAAACTGTTCTGTTTTAATTTTTTTGACGGCTCTTTTATATTCTGCATAAAATTTCACATTAGAAATGATGATCAGCTTTACGAGTTCATAAAGGCTGTAAACTAGTATTATTTTATTCTCAAACATAGTAAATAACAATGTTTTCTTTCCATCTTCATGTCAATTTGCTTAATTTTTCGTAGGGTAGGCGAGTCCTCTAACTTTTCACTTAACACTACTCATAAGCTTCTGCACAGTGCTTTCTCCTACCATTTTCACCACTTTTGGCCATTTGCTCTTAATTTTTTCAACACTATCCGCTGGTTTCATGTGTTTTCTCAGCTTCGCCTTCGTCAAAGCCCAGAAAGTTTCGATAGGGCGAATCTCCGCATATGGCCTGCCACACCATTACCTTCTTGCCAAATTTTTCGGGGTAAATGGCTTTCACTGATCCAGGAACATCCTTTCCCTTAGGTGAGCTACAAAACTGTGGTCCCGGCAGAGTTTTATAATCTAGTTTTATGTAGGTTTCATCGTGCATGATAACACAGCCCGATTTATTGGTCAGCAGTTTGTCGTACAGCTTTCGATCCCTCGGTTTCACAAATTCAGCCTGTTTGGTGCTTTGTTTTGGCTGCTTCTGCTTCCGACAAGTCTGCAGGACCATTCTCTCCTTGGCACGCATAACATTAGTCGCAGAAGTACTTAGCTTTTTCGCCACATCTCGGATTGATGCTGAAGTATGACGCTTGAAATAGTCCCTTACCTTTCTGTCGATTGTAGGGTCAGCGGGACTGGGTTTTCTACCCCGTCTCGGGAAATCTACGAAAGAGCACTGTTGTTGATACTTTCGTAATGTAGTTTGAACTGATCCGACGCTCACACTTTCTTCCTTAGCCAGTTTTCTGATCGAAAGACCACTGACGGTGCACCGTTTGTGCACAATCCGTTTTCTTAGTTCGGGAAAGAGACGACGCATTTTCAAACTTCCGTGCGAAAAAAAAATAATAAAAATCACTATAATTCTACAAGACCACTGTAATGAAGAACCCACAAAACCCATTTGCCATTCAAAGGTGAAAAAATTTAAAAATAAGTAAAATCCAAAACCTAAATTGGTTCGCCCCAAATTTCTTTTTCCTTTTTAAAGACTGTATTCGATGAAATTTGGACACACGCAATTGTTCGTAACTTTTTAGCGTGTGGGTAAAAGTTATTGAAATTTTAACTGAATGTATTTCATTGTGTTGTGTCAATTGTTCTGAGTTTCGTGAAAATCGGTCGAGTGATTTCAGTGATGGCTTCGAATGAAGAAATAGTGCGCCAACAAATTTTGGGCACTCACTTCGAAAACCCAAACGCTTCTCATCGATGGATCGGAAAACAGCTCGGAATCGCACATTCAACCGTATCTCATGTGATCAAAACGTTCAAGGACCGTAAGACAACCAAGCGGAAAAATGGTAGTGGCAAAAAATGTGGCACATCAAATCCGGAGAAGGCAAGGATGGTATTGAACCAATTTAAGCATTATCCCAACATTTCGATCAGGGATGTTGCGAAAAAGGCGAAAGTTTCAGTTTGTTTTGTGCAGAAAACAATGAAACGTTCTGGATTACATGTGTACAAGGTCCAGAAGGCACCAAACCGGAGCGATAAACAGAACTCGGTGGCCAAAACTCGAGCAAGAAAACTGTACAGGGAGTGGCTCAGAAAACCGTTCTGCATTGTAATGGACGATGAGACCTACATTAAAGCCGACACCAAACAAATGCCAGGACAGGAACACTACGTCGCCATCTCTAAGTTGGCCGTTCCGGAGAGTGTAAGGAAGAAGAAACTGTCGAAATTTGTCAAAAAATTCATTGTCTGGCAAGCGATCTGTGGATGTGTCAAAATGAGTCAGCCCTTCATCACCTCTGGGACCGCCAACGGACAAATCTACAAGGACTAATGCCTCCAAAAACGACTTCTGCCCTTCTTGAGATCTCACGATGGCCCGACACTGTTTTGGCCGGATTTGGCATCTTGCCACTATGCCCGGCCCGTCTTAGACTGGTACAAAGATAATAATGTAGTTTTTGTACCAAAAGACGTCAACCCTCCAAACACTCCGGAACTTCGCCCAATTGAAAAATTTTGGGCAGTCATGAAGGCAAAGCTCGTTAAAACTCCAAAACTGATAGAAAATGAACTTGAACTAAAGAAAGTGTGGTTAAAAGTAAGTAAGCAAGTCGGTCCTATCATTGCCCAAAATTTGATGAGAGGGGTCAAAGCAAAGGTGCGGGCATTTGGGTTGGGAGAAGAGGTTCAATAAACCAATGATGTCAAAACTTAACCATTTAGTAGTACTTTATTTCCAGAAAGTTTGAAAAGAATCGGTGACCTATTTTGTGTGTCCAAATTTCATCGAATACAGTCTTTACAGTGATAAGGCAGCAAAATCCAAGTGTTTTTTTGATTGTAAGAAAAGGCTCTCTCTGGGGGGCGACCGTGAGACAATTTATGTCGGTGAGTATCGCGAGCGTGGGACAAACCGTGAGTGAATTCGTGATCAAAATTGTGATCCGTGCCCAAACGGTTATTTAAAGTGTAAAGCAGTGTCCACCCGAGCAGAAGCGAATAACTTGATAACTGGCCTTGGTATTTATGAGCTCAGATTAAGAGGTAAAATACCTGAGGATAATACCATCAAATTGTTCCCACAATGTCATGCGAATACCGAATTGAGGTAAGACAATACCAAAATAATACCTCTACCCGAGCAGAACACAAAAGCATATGAATACCTAATTTTGATCTTGATAACTGGCCTTGGTATTAAAGAGCTCAGATTAAGAGGTAAAATACCTAAACAAAATACCTAAGAATTGCAAGCAAAATGTCTCTAGAATAACTAAACTTGAAATTCCGGATACCTGGGTAAGTATCTGGTCACCTGAGAGGTATTATTTTGGTATTGTCTTACCTCAATTCGGTATTCGCATGACATTGTGGGAACAATTTGATGGTATTATCCTCAGGTATTTTACCTCTTAATCTGAGCTCATAAATACCAAGGCCAGATATCAAGTTATTCGCTTCTGCTCGGGTACCCAAGCAGAACACAAAAGCATATGAATACCTAATTTTGATCTTGATAACTGGCCTTGGTATTAAAGAGCTCAGATTAAGAGGTAAAATACCTAAGCAAAATACCTAAGAATTGCAAGCAAAATGTCTCTAGAATAACTAAACTTGAAATTCCGGATACCTGGGTAAGTATCTGGTCACCTGAGAGGTATTATTTTGGTATTGTCTTACCTCAATTCGGTATTCGCATGACATTGTGGGAACAATTTGATGGTATTATCCTCAGGTATTTTACCTCTTAATCTGAGCTCATAAATACCAAGGCCAGTTATCAAGTTATTCGATTCTGCTCGGGTAAGGTGACCAAATACTTACCCAGGTATCCGGAATATCAAGTTTAGTTATTTTAGAGACATTTTGCTTGCAATTCTTAGGTATTTTGCTTAGGTATTTTACCTCTTAATCTGAGCTCTTTAATACCAAGGCCAGTTATCAAGATCAAAACTAGGTATTCATATGCTTTTGTGTTCTGCTCGGGCAGTGGTAGTAATACCTCCGGAGGCCGGCAATTAGAGCTCCACGCTCGAAAATTGGTTTCCAGTTTAATTTGGATGTACAGGGTGTCCGAATATTATCCGCACAACAAAAAGGTGTTAAAACTATATTTTATTGTTGGATATGTATTGTTTGTTATAGCAATATGTTTGCAAATTACAAGGTTTATTTGTTCATTTCAAAATGACTGCCTCCCCGAGCAGAATCGAATAACTCGATAACTGGCCTTGGTATTTATGAGCTCAGATTAAGAGGTAAAATACCTGAGGATAATACCATCAAATTGTTTCCACAATGTCATGCGAATACGGAATTGAGGTAAGACAATACCAAAATAATACCTCTAAGGTGAGCAGATACTTACCCAGGTATCCGGAATATCAAGTTTAGTTATTCTAGAGAAATTTTTCTTGCAATTCTTAGGTATTTTGCTTAGGTATTTTACCTCTTAATCTGAGCTCTTTAATACCAAGGCAAGTTATCAAGATCAAAATTAGGTATTCATATGCTTTTGTGTTCTGCTCGGGTCGTGCTGAGATGCACGCTTTCAAACGTCTTGGGAAGTTATCCACGATGGCCACGAGTTCTTCGACAGATATTTGTTCCCAAACCTTTAAAGAGACGATTTAAGATGTTCTAGTGATTTATGTGGTGTACAGCAGGCTCTTGACTCCAAGATGAACCATACCGAATAGTCAATAGGATTCAAATCCAGTGAGTTAGAAGGCCATTCATCTTTCGTTAAAAAAGCTTGAGAAAATCCGTTCGCAGAAACTAATAGTCTTTTTTGCTCCATGAGCCGGCGCCCAGTCTTGTTGAAAAATCCTTTCATTTTTGCCGAAATGCTGCGATGCCCAAGAAGCTACTGTGTCAGTAAGTAGCTTCTATATACCGCTTGATTCACTTTCACCCCCTTGTCGACGAAGATCAAAAGGAGTTTTGCCGGAATGAGTTATTCCATCCCAAACCATGACAAAAGCGGGATAATGACTCCTTGACTTCCACCATTTTTGGAAGCAGCAGGAAGCAACTGCCGATCATTTTGGTGGTTGTGATGCTGCTTGATTGCGAAAACTTTTTCATCGGTGAACAGCACTGACCGATAGCGGCACTCGGATAAGCGGTTCAGGAGAACCTTAGCTTTTCTCAACCGATTTGCTTTCGTCATTCAAGTAGTGATTCTTGCACAGTTTATATGACTGAAGCTTCAAATCGTCGTAAACAATGGCTCCAATGGAAGATTTTGAAATTTTCAGTGATTTCGCCAACGTTCGGATGGAAATCAAAGAATTTCGCTTGATTTGTCGCCGGATAATCTCGTGTAGTCCGAACGGTGCGCTTTTTTCCTCTACCTATGCGGTCATTTAGCGTTCCAAGCTGTTGGTATCGTTTTATTGCGTCACTCACTGTAGATTTTGCCATATTCAGGGTCTTTGCAATCACTGAAAAAGTTTTTCCTTTTCTAAAAAGTTCAATTACTCCTGCGCGCAACTCACTCGGCTTCATTTTGAATGAATTAGAAATCACAACTGTACCAAACTTACTGCGTATAAAGACAATGGGTCAAGATGTTTGAACAGGTAAGTATGCTTAGCTTAATCCGCTTGGTTGTGTTGAGGCATGCCGACAAAGTATGTACGGATGATTTGCAGACACCCTGTAAACAACAGGACTCTGCCAAAAGTTGGTTGAATACTGCACGGATTTTGAATTGACGGTTAATCATTAGTGTATTTATAATAATCGGAACAGTCTATATGTATGTTTTCGCAGCACATTTTACTCTCAGTCAATCAAAAAAATTTCCTCTTACCTTTGTTACAGTGTAACTCAGCTATGAAGTAGCTGAAAATCGAACATTTACTACAGTTGCATACACAGAATATGCATAAAATTCCAACATCAAATCCAATATCCCAAAAACAATTGAACTTTTGCCATAATACACAATTACTCTTCCATATTCTGTTTGTTCTACAGTAACAATCACGTTACCGTTATAAGTTGCCTTTACCCAACTCATCAAAATTATGATCCAAATCCTTGCTTACTCATCTCTGTTCATCCAAGTCATATCCATCGCATCCTAATAACAATATTTTTCTTGTCTCGTCCATGTCATCATCGTCGTCGTCGCCGTCAATGATTGGCGTTGAAGTTTATAGGGATAGACCAGCCAAACAGTGGGAGGATGGATGAGAAAGAATGAAACACGAGATCCGAGCGGAATAAATATTCTCATCATAACAAATCCTGCTCATCACACAACTTTGGAATGGCGCCAACTTCTTCTACCCGTGGTCTCTGTTTGCTCTGTGAAGCCATACGAACCATGAGCCACGATAGTCCTAATGACGACGGACGGCAATGGCGACGTTCAGTACCTACTCCAGAAACAGCAATAAAAAATGACAATAATCCGTCGTATCCCTACGTGTGAGGAATAAATTATCTCGCTTGTCGTGCAGCTTCCGTCGTCGTCGTCCTTGTTGTTATTATTGCTGCCGTTGAATCAATTCCTTTCCCATTATATGAGAAGGAGGGAGCGACGCGGTTGGCAAAGTATGCAAGCAGATTGAATTATGTTTCCCATCCATTATCGCAATTCCATAGGGAAATTCCAGGAAGCAATATGAAGCAACAATTTTTATTCATAAACAACATCCTAAACATTCACCGCTGAAACGAGGTTATTTATTTGAGTTCGAATTCCAGCGGTCTCTATTGGAAATGAATGCTGACATGCCATTTTTTCCGCGACGCATAAAACCATCAGGCCAAGAATGAACACCGTCATCACTATTGAGTCAGTGTTATGTGTTGCAACTGCATCTCGTGCCTAGAGGCCATTCAACGGTGCCTTGTCTAGTGCTCCAACGTCAGCCAACCAGACAACACTTGAGCCCAGCGATCCCAACACGGTATTCAGAGTCATCAAATCTCATCACAGTTCCCTCTACTACTACACCTACTTGGAGCACTGCAGATCAGCACCGTACAGCGTTGGAAGAACTTCATCAAAACATCTCTCAATCGTCGATGCCCTCCTGCCGGGCCGGATGCTGCAGAAGGTAGGTTGGCTGGAGTCAAGCCAACCTAGAATGCTCCTGACATCATAACGAAGCTATTTTTTCCCTGTTCCCTGGAGCAGCGGTTGTTTTTCTACTGGAGAGGCTTCACTCCTAGCAACGATTGCCGCGTACATTCGCAGGGGCTGCACTGCTGTTAGTTCAGGGGGGGTAATGAGTTGGGGAATAATTTAAAGCTGGAACCGGAAGGGAATGTTCCTCTGGAGCAATCCTTCTGGAAAGGTGACATGCAATAGCTGGCACTTGATGGGGATAATTTTCATTGAGGATTCAATTCAAGGTGCGGGGTAAGGGTTTCTTATTGTTGGATGTCAATGAAATAATGACGCCTTTTGGTTTTTACAACTAACCTACTTGAAATGATAAAACTAGGATTGATATATTCACACTACCAAAATGTCATGTAAATGTCTGTCCCCTGAGACCGACACATGCAAGCGTCCTCTGGCACATAAGAATGAGTTGAAAGAGATGAGAAAATTAATTCAATCAAACACATCTTTCGTTGAATTGCGTATGTGTCAGTTTCAGGAGACATAATTTTACACGAAATCTTTCTTTACGTTCCTCGACTTTTTACAAACATGAATTATGTCTCGTGTAAAATTCATAATTTCTAAGTGAAAAAAAAGGGGAGGAGGAGAGAAAGAAGAAAATATAAGGGAAAAAAGAAAGGATATAAAGGAGGGAAAGAAGAAGGGAATATATAAAGGAGGATAAAGTTGGTTGGGGAGGTGTTGTTTGAAACAAGATTAGTTTTCAATAAGAGGTAAAAAAAAAAAACTGGAGGTGGAAAAAAAGGAGGGGCCAGGAGGAGGCGTTTGAACTCAATCGAATTGTTCCACTTACCGGCCTTGACCATTTAGCGGATAGAGAGACTCGTGGCGGAGTATACGGGGAAAAGAGCCCAAGAACACAGCTTGTTATATAAAGTCGAAATGAGCCAATAAAATAAGGTAAGAGTATGTTTTTTTTTATTATTTTTTTTCTTTAGGGGGGGGTTTTTTTTTTTTTAAATATTACTGATTTTTGGATATTTTAGTGGGAAAAATGTTAAAAACAGTTGGGGACTCTTGGTAGTTAAGTCGCGATGCTGGTGCTGGGGTCTGGTGGGTCTTTTTCATCAGTAATAATGATGTGGGACTTCTTCTTGGCTGCAACACTTTTCACATGCGCTTCCAGACATGATGAGCCGTAGTCACGTTTAAATATAAATCTAGCTAGACAGGTATATGTTGATAGACAATGTGTTCCAGATTAATGACATTGGTAGGGAATCGACTGAGTAGAAGTTTTATTCAAACTATTTTGGCGCCATTCTTATTTTGTTATTTTCATTTCAAAGAGTCATAATAAAAAATACGACACATAATGACAATCTTATAACGGCTTCGATCATTTATTAATAATATATAGGGAATAGACGTGATGAAGCTTTACTTTGCCACCGAAAATTGAATCTTGCAGCTGACCAAGACTCTTATAATTCTTGTTAGGTAGCACGTGCAAGTAATATATCTTGATTGCATGTAATATTGCTTCATTATTTCATTACATGCATGTAATATTACTTTGAAGCGATTAAACAACTTAGAGATTAGGATTAGACAAATAAAATAGAACTATATAATTTAACTGAATAACGCAGAAGACAAGAACCGACTAAGACGAACAGAGTGATAGGTGAATTAAACGTGGTAAGACGAGGAATGTATCGATGAATTTCAGAGGACATAAGAGCTAGACATTTATTTATTTATTGATTTATTTAATCAACTAAGTTCATCAGACTTATTGTCAACATGATACAAACTTAAGACTAAATAAAACAAGCATTACAAATACGAGCCAAAAAGTGAGCTGAAGATTCGCCAAATTCAAACAATTCTTCGACAGTCGTAAACGCTCGCATCATAACTCATCATTTTTGACACAAACCCTATTAGCCATAAGCGATTAGCCATAGAGATCACAGCAAAGCGGTGGAGGTTAAACGAGAATTTATGATCCAGTATCGCTGAACTGGTCGGTTCTATGTAGAACGACGCCATTGATATTGGACATCTATTAACTAAATTATAAACGACTGAAGAAGTTACGAAATGCCCTCTTGAACTTATAAACGTAAAACTGACTGACTAATTGAATAACATAAAGAGACGCAACGACCTCCCAAACTCTTTAGAGGAAACTTCTCTCTCATGCGTCCCATCAGTAAACTATAGAAATTATATTGTAGGGACTACTGAGACTTGTAACATCAGACAATACTTAAACTGGTAGAATTCAAATTTCTCGACGACATAATGACAACTTATTTTTGATTCGAGAAACCTGCTCAAAAAAACTTTCACGGCACATAAATGACGAACTAAATGATGATGATAATGATGATACAATAGCAGTAGAATAATCTGAAAAACGATTTGATCAGGATTCTATTATTGTTTGTGATCATCCTGTATGAAGTGCCAAAAACGTTTGGGCGAGCCCGTAAGCAGAGACACTTACGCGAAACCAGCGAATATAAGGAAAAGAATCTCCTTCCAAAAGCAAGTTCACACGCACAGCACTAGAATCGAGCCCTCGATTAACAGAATAAACCTAATAGATGGGGTCGAAGCCCACCCTCGTTCCGCGAAATGTTAACAATAGGGAGGAGGCAGTCCCATGCTCTCTATCCAAATCGTTTCACTTGGGTGCCCCGATGGTCCCTCCCTTTCCCCGTTATATTTTATTAAATATTAAATATCTTTTGTACACAAAAAACTCAGATATCATTGTAGACAAAAATGCTATTTTATTCATATTTAAAACTTGGATGATAAATCCAATGGCTTGTTACTGGAAAATAAATAAAAATTAGATATTTATTATTATCCTACTAGTCCTGGAAAGGCTGAAAACAGAATAGATCATTCAGAGTATCAAAGAAAAAATTTCAATAAAAGATATTATTTTATAAGGCATGCTGTAATATTTCTTCTTTATACTGTTCGAGTAACATTTCAAAGATAGGAAATGAAGTGATCGAAGAGTCCGGTTTGATGATTTCTGAAATAAATGGCTTATCTTACCATAATACCACCAAACACAATATTAAAATATAGTCTTTTTGTTTTAAGAAGCCGGTTTTTTTGAATATAGTAGTTGTAATTTGATTTATTTTTTATTATATGTTTGGTGGGTGAAAAATTGAGGTTTTTGTGGTGTTGTTGTTTTTTGGTTGGTGGAAAATAACTTGTATGTGTCCCTTGACTCAGCCTAATATGTAACGATCGGTTACATTTTTTATTATAACTCATAAAGTATTTGAGCTGTAAGCGATATTCAACTAGTTATACACATGCTTAGATAAGTTTGATAAGACGTTTGGTAGTATGTATCACGAAAAGTTACACAACTCATTTTATAAAGTCAGAAACTTTCGAGGGATATGGATGTAATGTCGGTCTATAAGCATCAAATTGGGTCTATTCTTGGATGCAACTTCGTCCCATTCGATGAATTTATTATTAAATGCAGTCTTCGTACGGTTTTTTTTTTTTCTAATTTTATGATTTAAGGCGTTGCCAACTGTATTCGCTTTACCTAGCACAAAATTTCACAAAACAAACTAACATAAAACTGCTTCGAAACACTTAAGTGATGTTCATATATGATTTATCAGCCATTCGATAATGAAAACATTATAATTCACTCTATAATGATTTTGTTCCTTCTGTTTGTGTAAGATGAGCCATTTGAATATAAACAACCGCAAACTCATGCATTTCCACTTAAAATTTTACCAATAACAACATTTTTACCACGTTATTGATGCAACAGGCAAAAAATATGTCCCCAACATTGGGCCTACGATTTTCTTGTAAAATCATTGTTAGCGTATCTATGTGTACAGTTAGTTTGTAACGTGTAACTATTTTCTGTATATCTAGACTGCATTACTCGGTTTATCGATTCAACTAAGCCAAATTTAGATCCCTCGAAGATCGTGGAGATCATCTGTTCATCTTTACCAGTGAAAACATGATTTCCAGGAAGTCGAAAATTACACATGAGTGAACAACTATAAGTTGATTAATATTGTCTTGATTGCTTCGGATTGCATAGGTCATCCTAATAGTAACATGATTTTGTTGATAATCGCTTAATTAATGACATATATGGTACATAGGCCGAATGAAGGTGATAGGCCAACATTACATCCCGTTACCCCAAATTTAGCATTTTAAGCTTTTTGGTTTTTCATATTGCTTGTTGCTTGCTCTTTTATTGTTGTTTGAATTCCTCAGTTTTATTGTGAGCTTGGTGGGGGTGTTTTGGGTGTATTAATTTATTAATATGAGAAGAAAAAATTTATTTATAAATTTCACCCGCTGCGCGCGCGTGTTTTGTTGTGGTTTGTGGCCTCCTTCGAAGTTGTCAACTCACCATTTGAAGCCCACATAAATGACGAACTAAACTAAAAAAAAACTGGAGAAAACACATTGACAAACTAAATAACAAAAAGATGAAACGACACCAAACAAAACAGTGGACATGAACATGACTGACAGAAAGGGGAAGCCAACTTGGAAATTTAACAGCTTTTGAGGCAGTGTCAACAGCGTCCCTATGGACGCCATGATCCTTGTACGGCTGGTGAAATGCTTCTAAAGGAGGTAAGTTATATCATTCTAACGCACAAGGGACAATACAATAGCTTCTTACTTTTGGTTCGAGAAACTTCATAGCACATAAATGAAACTTTTCACGGACTGAACTACAAAAGAGTGAAGAAATTACGAAACGCCGTATTAAACTTGCAAACGTAACACTGACTAAAAAAAATATCAAAAAGACAATTGAAAAAAAAAAACAGACGAAAGGACTCAAAATTCTAAAACATGGCTTCATTCGAAAAAAAAATAAAAAAAGAGTCATTAGTTTATTTTTGTTTGAAACTTATTCCTACGTTGTGTTTTTGTCAAAAAATTTTGCCAGGCAGCAACCCCAGTGTGCACCGCGAGAAATCGAGGGAAATGTCTCCTGGACAGTCGTACTTCAGGCGCGGATTGCTCACTCGCCAAAGGCACACGCGAACAAAGAACTCTATAACATGAGTATTTTACGGTACGACCGATTGAAATACTGCCACTGTTAAGCACTTTATTTCGAACAGTAAGGACACTAGCTTATTTGGTTGATGTTATCACTTCGAGCTACTAAAGCATACTGACGATAATTACTGGCTAATGATCTAAGCTAAGCTGATGGCTGGTGATGACGAGACGAAGATGAAAACCCGAACGCCAACAGCCGAGGCTGAAGGGTTGCCAGTTGTGGTACATATTTTCGCTCGAACGGGCGAAAATGCGATGCTGCATGGGTACGCTACCAAATTTTACATTGTGCATCAACATACCCGCCACCTTGAAGCAATTCAATATTTGTAAACAACCTACAGCTAACTACAAGCAGGTAAGAAAATTCAATTTCACAAAGTTTCAACTTAATTATTCGTATTTTATCCTATTGATCTATCTTCACAGGTGATTCACGGTGCGTTCTCCTCTGGAAGCCGGTTGACATCATCGGATGCTAAAGCTGCGTCAGGAAGCAAGCAGATTTTTGTGATGGGACGAGTTATTAATCCTCTTGCGGTGCGAAGCGTGACAACACGGGTGATTTGATCGATTCCTGGGTGCAGATATACTATTCTGGCTAGCGGCCAGCGAGTGGGTGATTGCTGCTCATTGACGATGATGACCATCCGTCCCGGTTGGATGGAATTATTTCGAGACGCTAGCTTGGTGTCCTTCTGAAGCTCCTGCAGGTATTCCTTGCGCCAATGGATCCAAAACTGCTGTACATGTAGTTGCAGCTTGTGGTAGTGCTCCAATCGACTCTCCGGAATGTGCAGCAAGTCTGGGCCGGGCAAGGCGTGCATAGAGGTGCCAATGATGAAGTGCGCTGGTGTAAGTGCCGCCAAGTCATTCGGGTCATCGGACATCGGCAGGAGTGGCCTAGAATTCATTGCAGCTTCAATTTGGCACAGGATAGTTGCCATATCCTCGTAGTTTAATCTCGATGCTCCTAATTGGCGAAATAAATGCTTTTTTGCTATTTTGACGGCCGCTTCCCATAAGCCTCCAAAGTGGGGGGCTTTTGGTGGAGCAAAGTGCCATGATATCCCCTCCTCGGCGCAGGTGGATACGATTTTCTCCCTCTCATCTCGCTTCCGAAGAATAACAAACAACTCGGCGAGCTCTCCTTGGGCACCCTCGAAGTTCTTTCCATTGTCCGAATGGATGTGGATGGGGCGTCCACGTCGGGCAATAAAGCGTCTCAGGGCAGCGATGAAAGCTTGAGTTGTTAGATCGCAAACCAATTCCAAGTGGACAGCCTTGGTTACGAAACAAACAAATAGGCACAGGTAAGCTTTGATAGGAGATGCCCTCTTGTGGATTGGTCGTAAGTATAGAGGTCCAGCGTAATCTACGCCGGTTACGG
The DNA here is from genome assembly GCA_024533555.2 of Aedes koreicus. Lineage (NCBI taxonomy): Eukaryota > Metazoa > Arthropoda > Insecta > Diptera > Culicidae > Aedes > Aedes koreicus. The sequence continues at coordinate 48,731 of JAHHFK020001378.1, forward strand.
AGAAAGGGCGAGCTGGCGTGATTCTTGAGGTAGGTAATTGGCCGATTTGCTGCTGTGCTGGAACAGGATTCAGGCGCACGCAGCGAAAGCAGTTACGGACGGTAGAGCGGACCAATTGGCGGCCACGTACAGGCCAGAATTCCTCACGGATGGATGATAGCAAAAGACGCCCGCCACCGTGAAGAAGGTTCAGGTGGTAGTATTCGGCTATTAGTTTGGGAAACGGATGATTGGCTGGGAGTAAAGCAGGGTGTTTTGACTGATAGGGTAATTTCGAAAGGTTTAATCGGCCTCCAACCCTCAGGATCCCTTTTGGGTCAATGAAAGGATTCATACGACGAATGCGAGATCGTTTGGGCAAAACATTCCTGTCTTTCAAGGCTTTGATTTCATCTCGAAACGCATCTCTCTGGGCAAGGCGAAGCAGTAATGATTTGGCTTGAGCTAAATGCTCGACGGTAAGTATTCTCTGGGTTGGCTCATTAGTGGGAGAAGGTTGGGTTCTGGCTTTGACACGTGCGTTGTCGACAAAACGCAAGCAGTAGGCAATCACGTGGAGTAAACGACGATATGTACTCCACCGAGAAAATAATGGATCCGGCTCAGATGCTGTGTGGATGACGTTCATGACTTGTTTTGCCTCCAGGACTTCTTCGGGAACGCTCGACGGCAATGATATTGGCCAGGAATGCGATGGCTCCGACAACCACGAGGGTCCGCGCTTCCACAAATTGCTGTGCAGGAAGTCTCCAACGGACAGGCCTCGAGACACAAGGTCAGCAGGATTCTCTACACCAGAAATATGATTCCACTGGCATCCATGTGTGAAGTGTTGCACCTCAGAAACGCGGTTGGCGACAAAAGTTTTCCAAACGTTTGGTGGGGAGCGAAGCCATTGTAGTGTAACTGCCGAGTCGGACCAGAAGAAAGCTGCAGAAATAGGAATGTCAAGAGCCTGCTTGACACGATGGTACAGATGTGCGGCAAGGACTGATGCGCACAACTCAAGGCGAGGGATAGTTAGGCGCTTAAGTGGAGCAACTTTAGACTTCGACATAAGGAGATGAACCGTTATTTCTCCCTGGTCATTTTCGCAACGCGCGTACGTACATGCCCCATACGCCGATTCTGATGCATCAGCAAACGTGTGAAGCTCAACACGGGAGTTTGGGTGAAATGCGTAACGTTGCGTACGATAGGATGAGATGAGTGGATACTCGCTGCAGAAGCTCTCCCATTTAATGCGAGTGGGTTCTGGAACCGGCTGGTCCCAATCAGAGGAAATTAACCATAATTCCTGCATCAATATTTTGGTCCGTACAACTACAGGAGATATTAAGCCCAGTGGATCAAATAGCTTAGCGATGTCCGATAATATTGATCTCTTCGTAGGTGGGGTGTCACGGAGCTGAATCATGGGATCAAACCGGAAGGAATCATTTTCAGGCTCCCAGCAAATTCCTAGTGCCTTTACCGCTTCGTTGGGGGTGAAGCTCAGCGTTGATTGTGTTCCGATATGCTCGTTGTCCAACCCTTCCAGTACTTCAAACCTACTGGACGTCCATTTTCGCAGCTCCAGTCCGCCTTTCTGCATCAGCTCTGCTAGTTCCTCACGGAGACGGATTGCCTCTTCTACAGAATTGGCACCGCCGATGAAATCATCCACGTAAAAGTTTTTACGAAGAACTGGCCCGGCGAGAGGGTATGCATCGCCTTCATCAATGGCCAACTGCTGAAGCGCACGGGTTGCTAAGAACGACGAAGGAGCAAGACCGTAGGTGACGGTAAGCAACTCGAAGATTTGGATGGGACTCGTAGTTGTCATTCGCCACAGGATGCGTTGGAGAGGAGTATCATCGGGATGCACGAGAAATTGTCGGTACATTTTTGCGATGTCTGCGACCATCGCAATCAAATAGGTGCGGAAACGGAGAAGTATTGATATCAGGTCATCCTGCACGACAGGACCGACACAGAGAGCCTCATTGAGTGAGTAACCAGTGGATGTTTTAGCCGAGCCATCGAAGACAACTCGGAGCTTCGTTGTAGTACTTGATGCTTTTATCACGGGGTGGTGCGGCAAATAGTATGCGATGGAGTCATCCTCGCTGCGAGGCTCGACCAACCTCATATGGCCGAGGGAAAGGTATTCTTGTAGAAATTTGTGGTACTCTTCCTTGATGGCTGGGTTCCTCTCAAGTCTCCGCTCAAGCATTTCGTATCGACGAGTGGCATTGATACGAGATTCTCCCATCAGGACATCAAAATCTGCTTTTCGTGGTAAACGAACCATATAGCGCCCCTCGGTGGTACGCGCTACCGTGGACTTGAAGAGAGATTCACAGTATCGCTCCTCAACCGAATAGTTGTCCTTCATAGCCAGGTCTTCCGTCTTCCAAAATCGTTCGATACTCTCCTCTAGCGTCATTGTTGAGACATTCAAGATGTTGAATGAAAGCGAGTATGAAGTTGAAGGAATGTTCGGCTGTGTTCTTGCTGAACCGGTGACGACCCATCCAAAAACGCTTTTCACCAGTAGTGGAAGATGTTCACCTAGATGAATGCGAGCAGCGCTAGGGAAGAAAGATTGAAAGTGTTTCGCTCCGAGTACCATATCGATGCGCTGGCTCTTGTTGAATTCAGGATCAGCAAGGGCTAGCTCTCCAGGAATCTGCCAATCTTTTACAGGGATATCCTGTGCCGGTAGGTTTGCGGTTACCTTGTTCATTATCAAGAAGTTGACGTCGCATTCGAACTCACCATTCCGTGATGCGACCTTCGCTACGATGGATTCACGAACTGCTTGCTCGAGCTGACCGGCGCCCTGTATGGTGACATTAACGTTCTTTTTCTTAAGTCGAAGTTGCCGCGCCATACGATCGCTGATAATGTTGGGCTGCGATCCACTGTCCAAAAGAGCTCGAACCAGATGACCTTGACCGAATCCATCGACAACCTTCACAAGCGCTGTCAGGAGGAATACGTTTTCCCTGGGATGTTGAATTGGAACGCTGACTTCAAAATCACGAACGGTTTCAGTAGCTGCAACCGATGTGCTTGGGATAGGAGCGGCAGAAGTGGAAGCAGGGGTATGTAACAGAGAATGATGACGTCGATGGCAGTGTTTACAGTTGAAATCCGAGGAACAATTCTTCGCGTGTGCTCTGCTTTCAAGCAGTTGAGACAGAGGCGCTTTTTCATGGCAAGCTGCTGACGTTGAGGTACCGAGAGACCGATGAACTTCTCACATCTGCTGATGTAGTGCTCTTGTGTACAAACTGGACACTTGGATGTCGCTTTAGTGGTGGAAGCGTACGAAGTGAAACGTTGCTGGTGTCTTTTTGCCCCATGGCTGCGAAGAACTTGGTACGGATGGAGACGCATGGTTGTTCACAGAGATAGACTCGAGCACGCGCATTCGTCGCTGCAGAAAGTCGATGAGACATGGATAATCCGGGTTATCCACAGTCGATGCATACGAACTTCCCACGCTTTGAGAGTGTCATCGTGAAGTCGAGTACAGAGCAGATGTTCCAAAATACTGCTCCACTGGATCTGTAGGTTCTCCCATTTGCTTCAGAGTCTTGGTGTGACGCTCGAATTCGTTCAGCTGAATGCATGTAGGCGTGCCGATAGCTGTTTCCTTCTTCATCCGCTGAATTTCGAACATAGCCTGTAAATGCCGCTTCCTCAGAAGATAGCCGTTCGCGTAGCGTTTAACTAACGCAATCCCATGCCAAGCTGTAATTGACAGCGCTGATAGCTATTGTTTCAATCAGCTGTGCAGAACTCTCCTTTTACAGCAGCTTTTAGGTAGTGGAATTTCTGAATCGCCGGAACGTCGGGATTAGAATGGATTAATGCCAAAAACGTGTCATGTGGAAGCCCAACCACTGCATATAGTCCCCATCGAACCTCGGGGAGCGAAATTGTAGGTATCTTAAGCCCAGAGAGAGCGGAATTATGGCTAACAAGTTGAGGGATTTGTGCGTTTCGAGGAAGAACAGGAAGTTTTAGAAGTCAGATCGGCTTTTATTGAAAATAGCCGGTTTTCAAAGCCAGTACGTGCTCTCTTCATGCATTCGCCTACCTTCTTCATCTTGCTCGTTGACCTCCAACTCCGTCTGAACGTCCTCCAGCCTGGTCCAAACGCCTTCAATATGGTCCAACCGAATCTGAACCTGCCTTGCGTCCCGCTCAGGATTGAATGCTGCCAGGAATGCCTTCTGCCCGACCCAGTGCTGCGATGAGTGTCTCTCGTCGTGAAAGCAGCGCTTGTAGGTTCTCGTCTACGTCAGGGCTCCGACATCGTTTAGCGACGAAACGAACTCCGAATCGAGAAACCAGGAACTGGTTGGCACTGTCAAAGAGAAGACCACGGTAGGCCCGGAGAGAAAGAGGAAGCTGCTTCAGGAAATGCACTCACCGTTTCCAAGGCTTAATGTGCCTTGTATGATTTAAATCCACTGGTAAGTCGAAGCTGAAGAACTCGCAAAAACTCCAAATCGATTCGAGGGCTGCTCGTATTAATCCAAGGGATCCAGAATATTGGTAGAAATCCTTTGAATACTCCAATGCAAGCACGATGTAGCACGTGCTCAGTGGTAGAGATGGCGTGGTCTGGCCCGATCAATTGTTCCTCCGTCGAACAATGGATGCGGCTCCGTATTGTGCTCCACACAATGAGCAGATCAGAAGAAATGGCGGCTGGATGGCCAACGTGACGAGCCCCAATCAAGGATGGTGGCAGTCACACGGTCCCAGAACGTTCGAGAACCGTCAGCGGTACATACAAATAAAAAAGAAATGCAGATCTAAAGCGCACCTGCGAGATACGCGGAAGTAATTGGACAGTTAATTACCTAATGCCCAATTCAACGGCCCTTGTATCAAATACAATGAACTGGAACTCTCAAAGCAATCTGCGACAAGTGGGCGCTCCACAATGGCCGAACTGGAATGGCGCTTCCTTGTGTAGTCCCCTATTGTCTATTGTGATCGGATGATGGCGATCCCGTATTGTCCGTAGGTCGTTAATCCTGGTCACGGCACCAATTTTATGTTTGAAACTTATTCCTACGTTGTGTTTTTGTCAAAAAATTTTGCCAGGCAGCAACCCCAGTGTGCACCGCGAGAAATCGAGGGAAATGTCTCCTGGACAGTCGTACTTCAGGCGCGGGGATTGCTCACTCGCCAGATGCACACGCGGACCAAAGAACTCTATAACATGAGTATTTTACGGTACGACCGATTGAAAATACTGCCACTGTTAAGCACTTTATTTCGAACAGTGAGCGACACTAGCTTATTTGGTTGATGTTATCACTTCGAGCTACTAAAGCATACTGACGATAATTACTGGCTAATGATCTAAAAGCTTTAAGCTGATGGCTGGTGATGACGAGACGAAGATGAAAACCCGAACGCCAACAGCCGAGGCTGAAGGGTTGCCAGTTGTGGTACATATTTTCGCCCGAACGGAACGAAAATGACGATGCTGCATGGGTACGCTGCCAAATTTTACATTGGTGCATCTAACGTACTTTTCTGTGATCTGCTTGCCACAAACAAAATAGCACCGAAACGATACAGGGGAGTTATTAGTTTCACAGGGTAGTATAGATATAGAACCGGCTTCCAGGAAACTATGTTGAAATGTTGACATTGTTACTTTCAACCTTTTGACGTTTTGTCTGGAAAATTCCCTTTTGACCGTTCATTTACGTTTGATAGCAATCGCATTCGCGCGATTAACAAACCAGATTTGAACTTTGGTTTGTGTGGACGCTACCATTGTGGACGTATAAACGACTGGTGAAATTTAGAAAAATTACAACGACAGTACATATAATGAAGACAAAAAAATGCTTCAAGTAGGAAAAGGCTTTCAGACAGGTGACTGAACCACTGTGTAAAACATAATGTGTGGATTCAAACATGTAATAATTTTTTGACGCACTTGAGGTTTCGATTACCCGATTAATAAATTTTCTCGGAATTCGAAATAAATTGGAAGTTGTGTTACACTTTCTGTTTTTTTTTTTAGATTTTGTTGTGCGGATCGGCAGAGCTGGCAATTCTCACGACCATCATGTGACGATGAAAAAACAGGCCATGTCACTGTCACGAGAAGAAACGAACTACCATGAGCTTTCTTGTCATTCTCACACCATCATGTAGTCATGAGATTTTTTCTCATACAATTTTGTTTCAGAAATTTCTTACTAGTTTACTTCATATAAGCCAAGCAATAATATGTAATCGGCAGAGTGGAAATTTGAAGTTTTGTGAGGAGACTCATAATTATATCAATAAATGTTCTTGTAATAGTGATGACTAAAACACTGTTAAGTGCTATCATGACGAAAAAATCGATGAGATTTAGAAGAAAATCAGACGTATTTCGGTAAAAATCGGAGGTCATTTTTCATTGAAAATTACATTTGCCAACCCTGCTTCCGGGTGCAAAACACAGGACTGAAGCTGCTGTCATCCACGAACAACAATCGTGAAGCCAAAAACTTGGTGCTGCTTGTGGTGCTAATTTGACAGCTCGGTTTTCTTGAAGGCTATATGGAGCAAACACCATATTCGTGGCGAAAGTTGTCGTGTTTTATCGTTAATTTGATTCGAGGGAAAAATCTTCCATGTTGTTCTTAGTGAAGTAGTTAGCACAAGATAGTATTTTTTCACTGTTTATCAGCCTGGTAGTATAATATTTTATCTAAATTACTGATACTAGTAGTTGTGGTAGAAGAAATATTTCAAAATCGTCACTAGCGCCACACCAGAAGTGGCAGGCTCCAAGAACTAACGCTTTCTTCGGTCCTCTGGTGCAAAGACATTGCAAAAGATACTGCTGTCAAAAAATTACCGATCTGACCACTGCAGTAAAATAAACAGTGCGTCCAGACGTTAAATGACTCAAATTTTATTAGTTAATGACTTTTGATTTTTTGCCAACATTTACGCGAAGTAAATGAATGAAATGCTTTATACGGAGGAGCAGACTGTAGAAGCGTTACGTAATTTATGTGTTGCGCCATTCTGTAACAATGTCTAACAAATGCCTAACAATTACGCACAGACAAAAATACACTCACATGGTTGTGATCCATCTGGGAATTTGAACACAACGCGTTGGCTGTCAGGATCAACTGCAGTAGGAGAGGAATTTATTCGCATCACAGCACCGAAACCCACATCTCGGGGGGCCGGTGCCAGTTCCTGACTTGATGATTCGTCCATTCATTTTCGCCATTGCCGGCTGTGTGGCCCTGGATGGATGGAAGGCCTTTTTCTCCTAAACTAGAAAGAGAAAAACCATTCCCCTCAGTAGTTGAAAGGAATGCCATTGCTGTGATGTAAAGTACCCCAAAAAGATGCAGTCATGTGTACGTGTTTTTTTTTCTATGTAAGTGGATGGATGAGGGTAGAGTTGTTCTGGATGTTTGTGTGTGTGTATGTTGCTGCTGACTATTACGGTTGAAGTTGAAACAGTAAAATGGAACGCAAAAGCCCGCATAGTTTTTTTTATTGAATGGGAAATAATGCTTTCCTGGACAAAAAGTGATGGAACATCTACACTCATTGTTTTTTATGTGGCAGCTTTATGGTTTGTTGAGAATCACAAAAGACTGCGTCTGTTCAAAACCGGGGTGCCTGGCACGTACGACGATGCACTTTTTCTCGAATGTTTTTACCGAAAACAGTTTTAATTAGTAGGGAAGTTTGTTAGAACTAATTTGGCATATTTGAAATTTAATTTGAATGGAAAATAAAAGTGAAAACTAGTTAAAGGATTGAATAAACTATCCAAAACTTGTATAAGAAGAAGATTAAGATGAAGCACAAACTAATCTGTTTAAGCATAAGAAAGCTCTCAAAAGAACTTGTTGAAGAGGAAGAAGTTGATGATAAATTCAGAGATTTGTGAAAACTGATTGGAAGTCAATTAAACTTTGTACAATTTCGTGAATGTCAAGCGATGGTGGAAATGGGATTAGTCTTCTACCCTTAGATTTAACGCAGGTAATCGTTACGGGGAATGCAATGGATCTTCGAAGATTATTTGAGGTTTATCAGTACCTCAATAGCGGGTGTTTTTCGTATTAACAACGCCACACTGCGTGAAACGTGCTTCATCGGTCATGATCAAGCAGCTTCAAAATTCAGGTTGACCGGTAAGGATGTCCTGCATGTTGCGACCGAATTGGCTGTAATTGTTGAGTGGTCTGCATTTTGTAAGGAAAGATGCGCAAATTCACGTTTAACAACCGTCCATGGACATGGGGAACATACCAAACTGCTGAGCACGGTTTCGGCCGAAACATGTTGACGCTCCGCGACGGTGGTACTTACGGCTGCTATACTCCGTCTGGAACGCGGTTTATTCCGACGGATAGCGCTTGCCAAAGATCATGTGGCACTAAAATTTGTCACTCTAAACAGAATAGTCCGTAACATTAGGCCCGATTCTTCTGAACGTGAGTGAGTTGTTTTTTTTCAATTTCAGCACGTTGTTGTGGTGTAAAGTGGTTCATGGTTAAAATTGTACTGGACAGACGTTTTTAAACATAAACAAACATGGCGCCAACTGGAATTCACACCAGACCGATTGGGGTGAGAGGTAATTACGCCTACCACTATATGTACCATGGCGCCTTCAGGCAAAAATTGCGGAAAATTCGGTAAAAAAGCATTGGTTTGTCAAGCAAATTTGTTAGTGTGGTATTCTTAATAATTGGAAATTCTTTATATACTAACTATCTATCATGCCTACTGCAGTTGTTACCAGGTGTAAAGTTTCCGTCGTCGCTATCGTCGTCGTTTTGGTTATGCTGCTGACGATGCATCCTTCAGTGAGCGTTGGTGCATTCTATTTAATCGCAATCATACGAATTACAGAAGCACGTTGCTGCTGCTATTGCTGTTGTTGTTGATGATCGTCGCTATCGTCGTTGTATTGCTGAGTCCACGTAATTCCGATGTTGGTGCTATCATGGAAATTCGCAGGTTGCGAATGACTGTAGCACGCTGCTGCTTCTGTTGTTGTTGTTTTTGTTGCTGGTATTGTTGATGCCAACGTTGCTTCCTTTCGGACAACAGCCAATCTATGTCCTATGCCTTGTGTTGTTGTTGGAGGTTGGTTCTTAACTTATGTACCATGGCGCCTTCAGGCAAAAATTGCGGCAAATTCGGTTGTAACAACCGATACGATGACTGCTGATGTTTACGTTCGGGAATGCTTGGAGCGGCACCTGTTCCCCATGATCCGAAAATATAATAATCCTGTACTGTTTTGGCCGGATTTGGGATCAGTGCATTACGACCCGGTAGCCTGGTACAAAGCTAATGGAGTCGAATTCGTACTCAAGGAGATGAATCCTCCAAACTGTCGCCAGGCAAGACCATTTGAAATTTTTTGGGCTCTGACAAAGTAGAGAATATAAAAGTGCAATGAAACCTCAATTTACTTAACAACCGAGCTCGTATTGTTGTTTACAACTCGTGCTTAGACTTACTGGGACACCCTATAGCATCTAACCGATGACCGAGATAGTTCACGGCTTCGAGACTAACCCGGTCTTTATTTCACTGTGGATATGGAAAAATGACTGGATGACTCTGGTTGGTAAATAATTGGACAATGCGATAGATCGGGTAACCAACTCCGATGGAACCTTGGTAATATCCTGACAGGGAGGGAGGGAGCTGCCTCCTTCGAAGAGTACCGTCTATCTGAGCGCCTCTTCTCCATGTCAGGGTCGGCTCATAACAGCGTCTGTTCTCCATGTTGGGAGCGGCTGATCATCGTCTTCGTGCCCGCGTACCTCCGGCGAGACGTGGTTGAGGAAGCCCTAACAAGCTGGCCTTAAAAACCCAAAGTTATAAATAATTGAGAAGTTAAAACGGAGCGGAACAATCGGCAAAGACCTAGGCGACGAAATAAGGACTACGATTCGAAACTCGGAACATGGAACTTTGAATCGCTCTGCTTCCCAGGCTGCGATAGGATAATCTACGACGAGCTTCAACCATGTAACTTCAAGGTCGTAGCACTGCAGGAGCTTTGCTGGACAGGGAAGAAGGTATAGAAAAGCGGGCATCGAGTGGCTACTTTTTACCAGAGCTGTGGCACACAAACGAGCTAGGCACCGGCTTTGTATTGCTGGGCAAAATGCATCAAAGTGTGATTGGAGCCCTAGTAGACAATTGGAAAGTAAAAAGGGAAAGTTTAGTGTTGCTTGGGTGGTTTTCGGTCATTGCGAGAATGTGCTAGCTGAGGACCAAGAGTCATTTCTTCAACTACAGCATCATCAACGTACATTGCCCACACGAATGGGAGACCCGCTGACGAAAAAGAAGCGTTCTACGCTCAGTTAGAGTAAATGTATGGTAGCTGCCCGCAGCGGGACGTAAAGATCGTCATTGGCGACATGAACGCTTAGGTAGGACGAGAGGCAATGTCTAGACCGGTGATTGGACCGAGCAGCCTGCATACCGCATCGAACGATAACGGCCAACGATAAGTGAAGTTTGCGGTCTCCCGTGGTTTAGAAGTCCGAAGTACCTTCTTTCCCCGTAAAGACATCCACAAAGTTGTAAAGACATCCACAAAGCTACTTGGAGATCACCTGACCAACGAACAGAGAATCAACAAAGTTGCAGTATGTATGCGTTCAAAACTCTCGATGGTGTACAACACGCGTCGAATTCGGACGCCACGACCTAACATTGAGAAACTACGGGAAACCAGCGTGGCGTCGATCAGGTTGTGAAAATTAAGCTTAATTAACAGGTAATGCTTTAGAATGGGGCTAGGTTTGTGGCCAACTTGCAGGACCCGTCAAATGATCCTCTCCAAGGTCAAAATTTTCCCCTCTCCGTTGGCGAAAGTGCTTATCTCATGCTTTAGACCTATATGCATGTGAGACCAAAATTTTTTGCTATTGATATTCTGCTGGCTACCGAAATATTCAAGGTGTTAATGCAAAGATGCTTGGACGAGGGCGTCTTCCCAGACGCCTGGAAATGCCAGATGCTAGTATTACTCTCGAAGACAGGGAAGCCACCGAAAGATCCATCGGCATACCGTCCGTTATGCGATGAATAAGGTGTTGGACTGGTTAATCCTGAACAGGTTGCCGAAGTACACGGAGAGTACGGACGGCCTGTCCAACAATAACTTTGGCTTCCGTAAATGGAAGTCAGTGGTAGATTCCATCATGTCCGTCACCAATCCTGCAGGGATGACAATCCAACGTAAGAGGCGCGGAGTTCGCTACTGTTCAGTAGTGACCCTGGATGTGGGAAATGCGTTCAAAAGTACCAGTTGGGAGCCTATTGCCAACTCGCTTCAACGTCCAACGTGTTCCTGGGTACCTGTACAGGATTCTGGGAAACTACTTCCAGAATCGGGTACTGGTTTACACTACTGTGGTGGGTCAGGAATGTGCTGAAGTCACCGCAGGAGTTCCGCAAGGTTTAATCCTGGGTCAGGTGCTTTGGAACACGATGCATGACGAAATTTTGAGAATGAAGTTCCCTAACGGGGTAAACATTGGACGGAATTACCCTAGAAGTCAATCGAGAGTCCATAGAAGAGGGGGAATTAACGGCCACATACTCCATTGACATAGCCAAGGGATGGATGTGCTGCAGGAAACTGGAGCTAGCCCATAACAAAACGGAGATTACTGTGGCCAATAACAGGAAATCGGAGCAAAGGGCAACGGTTAGTGTAGGTAACTGCACCATCACCTCAAAGCGGTCCCTGAGATACTTAGGGATTATGATCGATGATAACCCGAGCAACAAAGAAGTTTTATAACAGTTTAAAATATTTTTATATGACTAGATTTTGTTATAAAGAAGCTTACTCAACATAAAATCATGAAGTTGTGTTATTCGGGAATGTGTCCTTTATCAGCCACGTCGACCACGCCTGCAAGAAAACTTCTATGGCTATATCGGCATTGTCCCACATGATATCGAAAAGCTCAGCGGTGCAAGAGAGCAAACGAAAGCTCCAGGCCACTGTTATTCTGTCCATACTTACGTATGGTGGGCCGGCGTGGGTCACCACCTTGAGTACTAAGAGCTACCTTGGCAAGCTCGAGAGTACGTATAGGCTAATGTGCCCGAGAGTGGCCAGCGCATACCAGACAGTGTCACGAGACGCGGTCTGCGCCGTGGCAGGGATGATGGCCATTGCCATCATCATAAAAACAGACTTAGAGTGCTTCATACAACGAGTTAGAAGAGGTATCCGTAAGACCACTAGAGCCGCATCAATGCTCAAGTGGCAGAGGGAGTGGAATAACTCCACCAAAGCTCGGTGGACCCACCGTCTAATCCCGGAGGTATCCGGATCGATCGGTCGGATTCACGGGAAAGTTACCATCCACTTGACGCAAATCCTGCCTGGCTATGTCTGTCTTAGACAGTATCTGCAGAAGTACGGGCACGTCGAGTCATCAGCGTGTCCCGTATGCGTGGATTCTGAGGTAACCGCAGATCATGTGTTTTTCGCTTGTCCTCGCTTCAACGGCGCTAGAAACGGCATGACGGCCGTGAGCGGTCGGGACAAGACCCCGGACAACCTAGTCCGGAAAATGAGTCAAAACCAGGACTCGGTAAACACGGCAGCCTCCCAAATTGTCCTCGAGCTCCAAGTCAGATGGTGAAATGACCAGCGGTAGGTCAGAGGGACCAACTAACTACTAAAGTCTAAGGTAGTTAGACATAAGCGGGTGCTTACCGCACAATAGCCCCCTCCCTCGAGTAACACCGAAAGGTTGTTTTGGGAAGGAGGGGGCAAGGGTAGAGTCACGGGAGGGTCAACCCCACACCTTGAGTTCTTCGGGAGACTGATTGCAGATTTTCCTTCCCATTAAAAAAAAAACAAAGAGGTTGATCAACCTAGGTGCAGTTTTTATGGGCGGGACTAATGTATTCGCGCACCCAATAGATAGATGCAAGCAAGCACGTTGACGAATACTCCGAAACATTGTAGAACAGTACGATAGAAGGGAAAGTAAAAGGTAGGCCTACACGGCCACAAATTTAACTCAATGTGAGAGTCCACTTTACTCAGTCACATGGGTTTCTTAAAAAGTGGAGTTACTCAGTCTATGAGTGACGCCACTTTTTACAGAACTGAGTCATGAGTTAAATTTGTGGTCCGGCAGTCAGAAGGATTAAGAACGAAAGGATCAATGAATGAGTTACTCGAGTCAAAGAATAATTTCCATATTGTTTGGAACCTTACGAATGTTGCCATGAGCTAACTTACAGGAGGAATAAATGTGGTGAAATTCACCTCGAAGTATCACATGTTGGTCATTTCGTGATAACTCATTCTTTAATTTGATGTGGAGGTCTCCGTAATCAGCTCAGATTATTCCCTAGTTTTGACGGTCGAGCGTTTTGGTCGATCAAGTTTCCTGTGATGAGAAACCAGTGAGTTTCAGCTAATCACTATCGCTTAAACGTGTAGCCTACCTGTTTTCTTTTCCCTTTAGAATAAATTAGACCCTCCCCTGAGGATCTCAATGTCCCTTATGAACTTATCAGGTCATCACGATTCAAAGTTTAAAACAAACACGCTCTATTGAAGGTCATTTAAGACTGTCTTCTTTATTTGATTTGGTGTAATTGCAAAATGTGCTTGAAAAGTAGAAATGAATTGCAAACATTTGTTATCAGAGTGGTTCGTGGGAAAACACGAAAACGAATTGTATTGAATTTTGAGCATGATACTATTATACTACAGTGGCACACAAGTCACCTTACTTAAATTCCGGGAAATTCACCAAGCTGGCTGTTTATAATACCAACAGCAAGGCTGCTGTCGGGACCACTCACGAAGTGTAAAAGTGGTTTGCTCTACCATTTTTGCAATTCATCTCAGAAACTCAAAAACAAATTATTTACGCTCGTGTGGGTTGGCTTGTTTTGTTTGTTAATGTTACTAAAAGCTAGCAAACAGTATTACGAAAAGAAATCTAGCTATTTGCGCTTCGATTACTTGAGTCAGTATAGGATAAATATTGGAACAATGAGATTAATTTGAGAAAAGTTAATTTAAATACTATATCATAACTTGAAAGTACACCCAAGGCAGGAACATCTTTCCCATAAAGCAATCAGTTTCCAAAGCAAAATAAAACTTCTCGTTGCGCTCTATTGAAAGTAAATAATGTGATCCATGCGGGTCCACTCAACTTAAAATACCCATTCTGCTTGGTACAACTATTTCGATCCTTTTCAAAAAGTAGAACCTATATATCTTATAATAAATGATGTCAGCTCGCACCACATCCATCCATCAACTTGCCCATTCACTTCATGTTCTGGGTGGAGGATTGGATTACACCTCCACCCTTACCGGCCCTCCTCCCGGGGACTGTAAAAAATGCCCCGGAAAACTAGCGAACCGTGCATGGCAGCGGCGGAACAAGAAAATAGGCACCGGATAAAAATTCCTTTTCAATCGACATCGGCAGCAATGGAATGCCAGCTGCAGCCACCCAAAAATAGAGTCCTGGTACCACAACGAACTGCAACACACAGCAAACGAGAATATAAAGGGCAGACGAGCGAGGGCTAGGCAAGTGCATACTTCAATTCAATTGAAAGCATATTCCGCTAGTTTGCATCCATCCAGTCGGCTTTTGGTACCCACACACACACATTCACACACACACCGAGACGATATGACATGGCATGCACCGGCAGAGAAGGACAACGGGTTCCATACATTCCGGCATGATTGGAATTTCAAATGAACATTTAAGTGAGTGGTTGGGAAAGTGACTCGGGTTCGGGCTGCCTCAGGCATTGTAAAATAGCGAGGGAACCCAGTCAGCCAAAACCGGATGGCCACGCCGCTGATGTGCCAGAACCCAAGCGGTCTGTGTTGCTGACGAGAGCAAAATAATGAGTGCTGCAAATTGAGGCACGTTCGAATATAAAATTTATTCCAATTTTTCCTTCCATCAAAATGGGCGCGAGCGAACGGGTGCCACCGCTGATGACGGTGAAGGAGGCTCTTGCTCAGCCGGAGGTGACATGCACAGCTGGTGGGAATCAACTAGTGGAATGTCGGAGGCAGGTTTTTTTTTTCGGAAAAGAAAATATATTTTTGCAATTACAAAGTGCAGTCATGCAAAGTGCAGGGTTAATTAAACGTGTGTTTTTTTTTCCTTCAATGCTTTACAGTTGTTCAATCAAGTTGAAATAAATATCCCTCACTTTGGATTCAGTCCATGCTTTTATCTACACATATTCAAAGCATCACAGTTAGTACAATGTACTTATATGCAATGTTAATTTTTAAAGTGTGTTGATTTGGCAGAATAAATTATCGTACGGATTGGGCCAAAGGGTCTCAGATTGTTACGAAACTTTGTCCACGCATAGGGTTCATGGATATATGAACAAAAACTTTTCTTTTTGTTTTTGAGTTAAAGCTCGATTCAAAGTTAATCTGGACGCACGGTTTAATACACCACCGCGTCCATGGTGGTTGGAACAAAAAACGTTTGACAGGCATTTGCTGATGTTTTATTGAAATTGTTTTTTTCGATTTATCGACTCATCTCGAAATAACGGATCATGGAACTTGAGAAAAGAAAATTAATTGTGCTCAACCATCTAGAGAATCCTTCGTGGTCTGCCTCAAAAATAGTGTTAAAATTCCCAAAGTCAACGGTGTGTCTTGTAATCAAACGTTACAAGGATACTCTGAGTGTGGATAGAGCACAGCGCATCTATCATAATAGAGGCACTAGCGACAAAGATCCGAGGAGAAAGGTGTTTCCATATGTGATTTGGCAAAGAAAGATTCCAACTTTTTCACCGTGCGTAACATCCTTTCAAGAGAAGGATATAAGTCTTTTTGTGCCAGTAAACATCCAAATTGCTTCCTGAAACAAAATTTAGTGGCCAAAACGCGAGCACGATTACTATACGAACGAGTTTTGACGAAATTTGATGGCTGTATTTTAATGGATGATGAAACAAATATGTCAAAATGGATTTAAAAGAAAAAAAAGTCCCCGGACGAAAATTTTACCTGGCAACTGGTCGTGGGGAGATCCTTTCCAGGTATAAAATTGTTTTTGCAGATAAGTTTGCTCGGAAACTAATGATTTGGCAAGGAATCTGCAGTTGTGGCCTTAAAACCAAAGTTTTCATCACATCTCGCACAATGACGTCGAAGGTTTACATTAAAGAGTGTCTGAAAAAGCGGATTTTACCCTTCATTTGGCAACACGAGACCAAAGTTATGTTTTGGCCGGATCTACCCAACTGCCACTACTCTAAGGAGGTACTAGAATGGTATGCTGCAAACAATGTTAATTTCGTCGCCAAAGAGATTAATCCTCCGAATTGCCCTGAGTTCAGACCGATCGAAAAATATTGGGCAATTGTCAAGCGAAAACTTCAAAGATGCGGTAAAGAAGGGACAAGAGATTGTTAGTAGTTAAAGCAGAAATATTTCAGAAAAATTAAGGATCAAACATCCCCGAAGTTCAAGATCATACTTCCCAGAAGTTCAGGAGAGAACTTTCTTGAAAATCACGAGAGCACTTCTGAGAGCTTCAGCAATAAGCTTAAAGAAGAGGACTTCTAAGAAGTTTAAAACTTTCCAGAGGTTCAGGAGAAAACTTTCCTGAAGTTCAGGAAGGAACTAACGAGGGAGGGCACTACCTATATTTTCTCAAAAATTCAGAAATAAACTTCCACAAAGTTCAGGACGATTCATCCTAGAAGTTCAAGAGAGAATTTCTCTGAAGTTAACGAAAAAACTCTCCAGAGATTTCGGAAAAAACTTCCCAAAAGTTATGTTTGATCTTGGAAGAGAGTTTTTCCAAAGCTTAGATGAGAATTTTTCAGAATTTCAGAATGAGAATTTCTCAAGCTTCAGGAAGAAACCTTTCAAAGAACATAAATAATTTTTGCAAAAGTATAGGGGGTACTTTCTAGTAGTTTGAGAGCAAGAATTTTTCAAAAATTCAGGAAAAATTACCCCGGAGTTTAGTAGAAAATTTCCCGAAAATTCAGAAGTTCAGAAAGAAATTTCCAACATATGTGTAATTTTTCTAGCAATTTTGGAGAGGATTTTCCAAAAGTTTCGGTGAAATTTTCCCCAGAATTCAGGATGGGACTAATCAAGAAGTTTAGAAAAAATAAACTCAAAAAAAAACTTCCATAAACTTCAGGAAGAAATTTACCTCTAAGTTAAAAAATGAATTTCTCAAAAATTTCAGTAATTGAGACGAGGACTCCCCTGAAATTCCAAAGGAAACTTCCCAACAGTTTAGTTGAAATTATCCAAACGTGCTAGAGAGCTTCCTTGAAATTCAAAATCGAACATTCCAAAATTTGAGAATAAGTCTTTCTGGATGTTCAGGCTTCCCAGAAGCTCAGTGGATTTCTCTGAGACAAACAGGATGAAACTATACAGAAATATAGGGGATTTCAAGCAGGAATTTCTATGAAATTCCGAAACAAACATCTCCAAAGCTCAGAAGAAAACTTCCCTGAAGGACTTATTAAAAGTTCAAGAAGAAACCTCCAACAAATTTCAGAAGATTTTCCAAGAAATTCTGGAGAGAACTTTCCAAAAGTTTTGAGAAAATTTTCTTCGCAGTACAGGATGGGACTTATCAGTAGTTTAGAAAGTAACTAAGTTCAGGAAAAAAAAAACTTACCAAATGATACTGGAAGGTTAGATTGGATTGTTAAATGTGAATTTCCGAGAACATCAGGAGTGACAGCCAAGAAGTTCACGAGGAATCTTGCCGAAAGTTTAGGAGGAAACTTCCCAGAATTTGAGCAAAGAGCTTTGTTGAGGACCAGGAGAGAGTTTCGCTACAATCCAAGAGATAATCACTGACGAACCGAAGACGCAGTCTAAACAAAAATCATTCATGTTATCATCATGATATTCATTGCTCATGAAACCATATTAAAATATGGTAAACACCAACTTTGCAACCGTTCTCATCGTACTATGAGCTTGGACAGAACTCATGCGGGGATTACAATTCCTTGGTTTCCATCTCACCTCGTTTAAGAGATTTGATGGCTCGTAACGCTGTTCGATCACCTTTTCGTGGTGCGTTACGGGGTATCACATCCACCACTGAACTCTAGGCCGGGTTAATTCAATCTAAGGAACATATTTGTTTTTGTAGTCAAAGGAACATATATTAGTCCTTATTACATTTTATGTCTTGTGGAAAGTGACAATACTCGGATTGTGCCACCGAAGATGAGCTTGGAATAAGGAAAACAAGGTTAGTCTTCATTTATGTGAATTTTCGTTTTCTATTTTATGTTCTATAGTTTGAATTGGTTAGGACTAGGGTCAGTATCGGAGTCATTGTTGAAGAGTGCTCTCTCTCTCTTCTCAAAGGGTTTAAATAGCAGAAACTTTCAACAAAACTCGATTATCTACCAACAAAACAAACTCTGACAACTGTAAAAATACCGAATACTTCATCATCTCTCAATACTGATGAAGAAACTCGACATGCACTAAACAAAGGATACAGGATATACTACAATATATAGTAGATCAAATTACTGGTCGCAGTGGTTTATGTCCTGAACAGAGAAAAAAAGATTTGATCTTCGATTCTGAAAAAAATCCCACTCAGGGTACTAGAATTAAAGGAAAAAGTTTGAATGCTCTACCAGAAGGTCAAAGAGCTTCGAGATAAATTGGCGAAATAAGATTGATCACTGCATATCTTTACAGCAACCTTTTAATGTTAAATGTTCAAAGAAATAATGCTGTCAATAGCTTCAATATCGTAACGCATAAATAAGTTGGTGATAACTAGATGATAACTCCTCTTCTGAATCATCTTTGAAATCGCTATCGACACTTAATCATATAGTTATTAATATCTTCCTCACAAAATACTTCCAATCGCATCTTTGGCACAGCGTCCCAATAAGTTATTCTGAATAACAGAAAAATAAAAATACTTAATCTTCGACTGTCATTAATGGCAGGTAAATTGATGAAGCTCCTGAATTATTATATGGTGTAATATTTCCATAACATTTTGAAAAATTTCAACACTACACTCAACTATCGAGTTCGGTTGCCGACTCGATCAGACTCAGTGGGCTTCTGCAATGCACGATTGCGCTAGACTTGACAGTGACAATTGTCGAGTGGAGCTGCTCGATTTGACTTCTATAATTGACACTATATACTAGGTTAGTCAAAGGTTTTGAAAGCGACATCTATGGAGCACTAGAAAAACCAAAATTTCTACGCCATTTTAATGTCTGTTTCACCTTTCATAAGAACGTACTCAAAATTTTATTTCGATCTATCAATTCATTCTTTGTTTACAAGCCATTTTAAGTTGACGTTTCAGTGTATTTTTGAACTATGGAAAAATCCGAATATCGTGCAGTGATTAAATTCTTTGTTTTGGAAGGTTTATCGGCTACTGAGCTCCATGCAAAGATGCTGAAAGTATTAAAGAAGTCTTCTCCTTTATTTCCAACCGTTCACCGATGGGTTTTGGAGTTTAATCGAGGCCGTATAAGCGTTGAAGACGATCCACGCTCAGGACGTCCAAAAAATGCATCAACACCAGAAATCATAGCGAAAATTCAGGATATGGTTTTGGAAGATCATCGATCGACTGTGGATGTTATATCTGACACCATCTATGACCATCTCACATGAAATAACATGCATATTTGTCTGAAGTTTTGGGTTTCAAAATACTGTGTGCATAATGGGTGCCACATTTGCTAACAATGCAACAAAAACACGTTCGAATGCGACTTTCTGAGCAACATTTGCAGCAATTGCGAAAAGATAAAAAGGATTTTCTGCATCGATTCATCACTATGGATGAGACTTAGGTCTACCACCATGATCCTGAATCAAAACAAGAGACTAAGGAGTGGTGTAAACCGGGCAATTCGGCTCCGAAGCGAGTTCGTTTCTAGAAATCAGCCAAGAAGGGTCAGTTTTTTGGGATTCAAAAGGAATGCTATTGATGGATTATCTCCAAACTGGTAAGACAATCAACTCTGATTATTATTGTGACCTTTTGGATCAGTTGGATGAAAACAAATTGTGAAAAAAGATCCGGTTGGCAGAAGAAAAAAATAATTTTTCATCAAGATAATGCACCTGCTCACACAGCTCAAAAGAACATCGTTAAAATTAGTGAATTGGGGTACGAATTGTTGCAGCATCCACCATATTCGCCAGATTTAGTCCCCTTTGACTTCGGGCTGTTCTCACACTTCAAAAATTTCCTTCGTGGAAAGTATTTTTCATCAAACGAAGAGGTTATGGCCGTCGTAGGCGAGTATTTTGCCGACCTCCTAGAAAGTCACTTCAGTGATGGGAAAAAAAAGTTGGAAGATCGTTGGACCAAATGCATTGATTTCCCAAAAAATGAAAAATG
Organism: Aedes koreicus; assembly: GCA_024533555.2. NCBI lineage: Eukaryota > Metazoa > Arthropoda > Insecta > Diptera > Culicidae > Aedes > Aedes koreicus. The sequence continues at coordinate 69,193 of JAHHFK020001378.1, forward strand.
TATTTTCATTTCCGCAATCAAAACTTTTTGACCAATCTAGTATTAGGTTGTACGATCTTCAACTATTGGAAGATTAGGCGGGCTTTATCTGTAAATATTTCCTTGTTGGTCTGACCAAACTCGCTTGTTAAAGTTATTACAGGATCCGAATGCAATATAAGCCTATCGGTCTGACTAAACTCGCCTGATAAGTTTAAAGACTGTATTCGATGAAATTTGAACACACGTAATTGTTCGTAACTTTTTAGCGTGTCGGTAAAAATTATTGAAATTTTAACTGAATGTATTTCATTGTGTTGTGTCAATTGTGTAATGAGCTTCGTGAAAATCGGTCGAGTGATTTCAGTGATGGCTTCGAATGAAGAAATAGTGCGCCAACAAATTTTGGGCACTCACTTCGAAAACCCAAACGCTTCTCATCGATGGATCGGAAAACAGCTCGGAATCGCACATTCAACCGTATCTCATGTGATCAAAACGTTCAAGGACCGTAAGACAACCAAGCAGAAAAATGGTAGTGGCAAAAAACGTGGCACATCAAATCCGGAGAAGGCCAGGATGGTATTGAACCAATTTAAGCGTTATCCCAACATTTCGATCAGGATGTTGCGAAAAAGGCGAAAGTTTCAGTTTGTTTTGTGCAGAAAACAATGAAACGTTCTGGATTACATGTGTACAAGGTCCAGAAGGCACCGAACCGGAGCGATAAATAGAACACGGTGGCCAAAACTCGTGCAAGAAAACTGTACAGGGAGTGGCTCACAAAACCGGTCTGCATTGTGATGGACGATGAGACCTACATTAAAGCCGACACCAAACAAATGCCAGGACAGGAACACTACGTCGCCACTTCTAAGTTGGCCGTTCCGGAGAGTGTACGGAAGAAGAAACTGTCGAAATTCGCCAAAAAAATTCCTTGTCTGGCAAGCGATCTGCGGATGTGGCAAAATGAGTCAGCCCTTCATCACCTCTGGGACCGTCAACGGACAAATTTACAAGGACGAATGCCTCCAAAAACGACTTCTGCCCTTCTTGAGATCTCACGATGGCCCGACACTGTTTTGGCCGGATTTGGCATCTTGCCACTATGCCCGGCCTGTCTTAGACTGGTACAAAGATAATAATGTAGTTTTTGTACCAAAAGACGTCAACCCTCCAAACACTCCGGAACTTCGCCCAATTGAAAAATTTTGGGCAATCATGAAGGCAAAGCTCGTTAAAACTCCAAAACTGATAGAAAATGAACTTGAACTAAAGAAAGTGTGGTTAAAAGTAAGTAAGCAAGTCGGTCCTATCATTGCCCAAAATTTGATGAAAGGGGTCAAGGCAAAGGTGTGGGCATTTGGATTGGGAGAAGAGGTTCAATAAATCAGTTATGTCAAAACTTAACCATTTAGTAGTACTTTATTTCCAGAAAGTTTGAAAAGAATCGGGCTCAAGGAAAATTTTTGGTGACCTATTTTGTGTGTCCAAATTTCATCGAATACAGTCTTTATTACAGGATTGGAAGTTATGTTAATATAACACAATTATCATTTCAGCCAGTTATTGAAATCTGCGTTGAATATTGCATCTAGCTGGTTAAATCAGTAATTGTTCTTTGATTCAAATTTAATCTCTCGAGAAATATGACGGGAGATGCGCACCATGCTAATTCGAAGTGAGTCCCTTTGGGTTCACTTTAATTAAAAATGGCCAACAGCTCCAATCATTTTTTCTCGAGAGAATGAAGCTTAATTCACCAGGTGCACTTGTCTGAGGACAGTTAACATCTTCCGACAAAAAATTCAAAAAATGCGAATTTGAACGAATTTGCAAAAAATAATGAAAATTACATGTGATGTAAAACGTTCAAACGGTGAAAATGTATCAATGAAATCCACTACTTTGTTGAATTTCAAATTTAACAAAAACAAAAAACAAAAACAAAAACAAAACAAAAAAAAATTCCAAACAAATTTATGAACATATCTGGAGCATTGATAAACATTAAAATATACGTTTATTTTCATTGGATCATACATAAGTACACGTTGCAAGGATAGTACATCTCACTGAACACGTTTTCCGATGCATATTCATCTAAATTAACATGATCGTGTAAATAGAAATCTTCTTAAATAGATTTTTTTTTTTTTCGAATAAGCTTCCGAGCTTCTTTTCTCGTTAAGCTCTCATGCAGCGTTCAACGCGAATCGTTAACACAACAGAATACAGTGGTCAAAATTCCTATAAGCGCACCCCCATTTATTTAATTCTGAACCTACTACATAATGCAAGGATTTTTGTTTTATTACTAAGACGTTACATGCGCTTAGACCACACAAAATTGAGTAATTAAATAGGGGGCGACCCCGGCGTAGTGGTTAACATCCATACCTCTCACGCAAAAGTCACGAGTTCGAATCTCACCCACAGACAAGTTACGAATATACTCAAAAAAAAAAAGGTATTTGAGTGACTACTATGGGAGATAAACCAGCTCAGGGCTGAAAATCTCGATAATCAAGGAATTAAAAACAAAGTAATTGAATCAATTTAGGTTGAGTCAAAATTTTTCTGTGATAGATTATAATAGTTATATTGCTGGTTGCAGCTGTGATTGGACTCTAGAAGTGTTTTTTTGCACATTTTAAAGTGTGATAAAAGTGCACGTTTACGTCAAATCGTTTTGTTGTCTTCGGTGCACTTATCCTTTATGCTGAAAGGTAAAAGTTCACTAAAGACAGGAAACGATTTGTCGTAAACGTGCACTTTTATCACACTTTTTCTGTTTTTGTCGGAGTCCAATTTGAACCGCAATCAGCAATAATAGGAAATTCCTAAAAGCGCAGTGTGACAATGCTACACCTATCGTGCTCAATTTACACAAACAGTAGTAAACTGTCATTCTTCTGAGTTGCAGCAGTATGTGTGAGCGTGTGGAACGTAAACAAAACCACAAGGAGCGACAATTTTGTAAAGTTGTGAAGCTGCCGAAAGGAAAGTTTCTCGACGAGTCGGAGCGGAATATAATCTCTGAGTTGAAGGATGTTGGCCTAAGTAACCGCGCCATTGCAAAACGAATCGGTAGAGGAGAAACGGTGGTGCGAAATTTCACGAAAAAGGTGAAAATTACGGCAGAACAAGGGCAAGTCGGAAATAACCAATCGTGAACGGAACCGCATCATTCAGCTTGGTGAGACCGGAAAGTTGAATTGCTCAGCGATCAAAAAGGAATTTGATGTCCCCATCACAACAAGGCGTGTTTCGCAAATTCTGCAAGGATCCGGGCACATGGTCTATACGAAAAAAGCCAAAAAACCAAATCTTACCGCAAGCGGCACATTCAGGCGCGTTTGGATTTTGCGCAAAAATACATGTCCTGGATGTCTGAGTGGAACAACTTTGTATTTTCAGATGAAAAGAAATTCAACCTTGATGGACCCGATTGCTGTGCGTACTACTGGCCCGATCTGCCAAAAAATCCTGAGGTCAAATTGAGCTGAAACTTTGGAGGTGGGAGTCTAATGGTATGGGCCGCCTTTTTGAGCAGAGGAAAAACGCCGATTGCGAGAAGTTCCAACAGAATGAACTCTCGAAACTACGTTGAACTACTGGATACTGTTTTGATTTCATATACTGATGACGTAATGGATGAAGAATTCGTCCAGATAACGTCGCGATCCACGTAAGCAAATTATCAAAACAATGGTTCGTCGAGCAAAATATCATACTTTTGGACTGGCCAGCACGAAGTCCTGACCTAAATCCCATTGAAAATCTTTGGAGAATTCTGGCCAGACGGGTGTACAGCGGAGGAAGACAGTTTGGAACGGTTCAAGAGCTCCAAGTGGCCATAAGAGAAGAATGGCGAAAGATACCATTGGACATGGTCGTCTTAAAAAAGTAGGATTTGAAATGGTCCACATTTGAATAAAAACCTTCTCGGTCAAGTTAGCCTCGGTCTAAATTTGGCCTGCAAAACAAAATTATAAGACATCACCTTTTATTTTCGTCATTTTCAATAGTTTAAAATTGTTAACGGATAATGTTTGTTTGTTGAATTGATAAACGGGAAAATCCAACCGATTCCTGTAATCATTTCGAAAATCTATCGAGCATTTATTAAGTTATAAGCGTTTAATTTTGCGTATTTTTAAATTTTCAATTGACACCCTACTCTTGTCGGAAGAAGACGCTTTTTTCCGTTAAAATTTTGGGTTGGTTAAAATTTCGGGAAAATTTAAAAATAATCGTGTTTTCGATCGAAATTCACATTAAAAATGTACCAAAGTGCTCCCCAACGGGTTTTGCTCACTGGTGTTGAACAAATCTATGCATTTCCGATCGATTTTCATTGAAACTTCCATATCCGAAAATAGTGCTTTTCCCCTCTGTCGTGCGTGAATTGATGAGGTGGAGTCGAAAAAAGCTGACGTCTAGGATCACGGTTCTCGGTGGCAGTGAAATGAAGTGCAATTTTTACGCTGAAAAAACGGCTGTTTGATTAAAAAGATTGAAAGTATAAAGTTATGGTCGTTCGAAGTCGATTGGTGATATTTTTCAGTCTGGTCGCAACGTAATAGCAGTGGAAAAAGTGAATTGTAAAAAGTGTCCATTCTCGTGTCTCCTGTCTGGTCGTTCAAAACGAACGGCATGATAGCTGCTGCTGCTTGCATGTAACCTGAGCTGGCGATTGCTACGTTTGAGGAATATCTGACGACGGAAAATCTGAGCAGAAATTAACTACCAATGTCTAGAACTAGATTTTAGAGGAAAATACCGTTCCAAAGTGAATTTTGATTTGGTGTGCAGACTTAGTTTGTAAATTAATCGGTGCAAGAAGAGTGTATTAGACGCAGATATCATGTTACTACCGGAAGGTTTCCGACACGTCGGTGACAGCCGGCTTGATGTGGACTGCAGCAGTTGCGGTTCCAGCAGGACTTGGCCGAGATCTAGGACATCGAGGAGAGCTGGTTTGCAAAGCAACAAATAATTTAATTCCACCAAATGTTGAAGACAATATCTAATATCCTGTTTTATTTTGTTTTGTTTTTCGTTATGCTTGTCTCTTTTCAGTCACATTGGAGCGGTCCATTGCTTTTGGCGGATAGTGCTACATACTTTCAGCGTATCATTAACCTAAAAGAACCCTGCTGCTAACCTTTCCCCAACTATCCAACATCCCAGTGATTTCTCGTGGAAGTGCAGAGGATTTCTCGGCTTCCTTCAAAGCGAGTATCATGTCAACACGTTCCTTCCCATTCCCTACTTGACCAGCATTCGGGCACGGCCGGCGCTGATATTGCTTTATAATGGGTCACCAGTTTTTACACATTGAAGATGTATGTTAGTCCCAAACATCATCTGTTGGTTCTTTGTGTAAATACAGCTGATCTGGTAATAACGGAATTGCATCCGTGGGTGGTCAATCATGCTCATGCATGCTCATGCTCATGCTCAAAGTAACAATTTCCGAATCGTGTGAAACAGATATTATAGCTGTTTCAAAATCCATTGTTTTTGAGCTGTTCACTGATACTCAACCGTTTTCGCCCATCGCAGCAACCTGAATCTTCTTCTCATTTAGATAATCAAGTAATTGGTTGGGGTTATCAATAAGCTAATATTCTCTCTCTCTCTCTCTCTCTCTCTCTCTCTCTCTCTCTCTGTCTCTTATGTGATTTTGAACTTATTTGCAAGCTCTTCTTATGAGCTTGAAAATTCATTAAAAATATCAAAACATTTTCAACGGTGCTAGATTAATGTTAAGAACCTTATATATCTCTATTATATGAAGACTTACAGCTTTCATGACGTTACTTTTGGTAAATTTTACGCTCAACTACATTGCCGAAGACACTAGCTCTAGAATGAGAAGCAAAAAAGGTTCTCTGTGGCAAAATTTCGAAATTATTTTATCTTAAAACTGTAGCTCTAACTAAGCAAAGAAACTTTGTTGGACAAATTTATTCAACATCGAACAACCTTAAAGAGTTATGATTTTCCCCCCGCTAGATCCCGATCCTGGCCCAGAGTGCACTGCAGTGACCTGATTGTTGATTGAGTAACACTGAACATAACCATCATCAGTTGTTTTTCACGACTCTCACACCAACTCCAGCGATGGTCGTGGATTGACAGTCGTCAAGCATGCTGGTAGAATAAATGCAAGCGTTTTTACCATCAGTCATTTATTCGCATTGACTGAGAAATACACATTTTGTGTTAAAGTTAAATAGATGGGTCTAGATAATTCTCATGTTTGGTTGAAATTTGTGTTTCATTTGTATGATAGCCACCTCCTTCTTCCAGGGCAGGGAGGGATCTTGTACCACCATACCAAATAATCCTGCCTCCAAAAACCCACACATGTCAAATTTGTTTCCATTTGCGTGATTTGTTCTCGAGTTGTGCAGAAATTTGTGTATCCTTTGCATGGGAGCCCCATCTTGCAGAGAGGGGAGGGGTCTAAAACCATCATAAGAAACTTTCTCAGCTCCAAAAATTATGCATACCAATTTTCACGACGAGAGGTTCAGTAGTTTCCGAGTCAATAAGGGTCAGACAGATAAACAGGAATTCTTTTTTAAATGTATAGAAATCCGGCCTCAAAAACCCCACATGCAAAATTTGGTTCCATTTGCTTGATTAATTCTTGAATTATGCAGAAATTTATCTTTTATTTGTATGAGAGACCCCTTTTCAGAAAAGGGGGGTCTCGAACCACCAAACAAACATTTCTTGCCTTCGAAAACCTCTACATGCTAAATTTGGTTCCATTTGCTTTATTAGTTCTCGAGTAATGCCGAAATTTATGTTTCATTTGTATGGGAGCTCCCTTCCCCTCCTTTAGAAGGCGGATGGGCTCAAACCACAATACAGACATATTATGCCTTCAAAAACATCTACATGAGAAATTTGGTTCGATTTGCTTGATAAGTTCTCGCGTTATGCAGAAATGTCAGTTTCATTTGTATGAGAGTCCCCCCTCCAGAAGGAGGAGGGGTCCCAAACCGACCATACAAACATTTCTTGCCTTCAAAAACCTTAACATGCCAAATTCGGTTCCATTTGCTTAATTAGTTCTCGAGTTTTGCCGAATGTTGTGTTACATTTCTATGGTAGCCCCTCCTTCCAGAGTGAGGAGGTGTCTCAAACCGACCATAAATACATTTTTTGAATTAAAAAAATCTGCACATGCCAAATTTGATTTCATTTGCTTGATTAGTTCTCGAGCTAGGCAGAAATTTGTATCACATTTGTATGAGAGCCCTCTTTTTCAAAAGAGGGAGGTGTCTCAAACTACCATACAAACATTTCTTGCCAAAACTCTCACATGCTAAATTTGGTTTCCTTTGATTAGTTCTCGAGTGATGCAGAGATTTGTTTAACATTTGTATGGGAGCCCCCTCTTCAAGAGAACTATACACATTTTGTGTTTTAGTTGCCTGGATAGTTCTCATGTTGAGTTGAAATTTCTGATTCAATTATTTGAACGCCCTCCCCCCCCCCCCCCCCTTCCAGAGATGGTAGATTCAAACCACCATAGAAACATTTCTTGCCTTCAAAAACTTACCCATTTGGTTCCATTTGCTTGATCAGCTATCGAGTTATGCATAAATTTGTTTTTCATTTGTATGGGTAAGATATAAATTTGTTTTTCATTTGTATGATAGTTAGAGACCCCTCCAGAATTGGGAGGGGTCTCTAACTATCTCAAGAACCTTCTCCGGCACCAGAAACCTTTTCTTTGAAAATTGCACGTCGATCGGTTCAGTAGTTTTCGAGTCTATAAGGTTCAGACAGTGGGTCCTTCCTTAGCTCAGTCGGTAAAGACGCAGCTACAAAGCAACACCATGCTGGAGGTGGCTGGGTTCGATTCCCGGTCTGGTCTAGGAATTTTTCGTTAAGGAAAATTTCTCGACTCCCTGGGCAATAGGGTATGATTGTACTTGCCACACAATCATACTAATGCAAAAATGGTACTTGGCATCGAAAGCTCTTAATTATTAACTGTGGAAGTGCATTAAGAACACTTAGTTGAGAGCAAGCAATAAGCTTGAAATGCTAAAGAAGAAGAAGAAGGTTCAGACAGACAGACAGACAGAAATTCATTTTTATATATATACTAGCTGAACCCGGTGCGTACGCTGCTACGCTTGCAACTAAATGAAGGAAAATTTAATAGCAAAGGGTAAATGTACCCTTCTTTTTGGGGAAATGCTCCTTAAACTTAGGAAAAATGCTCCTTAGATGGGTTTGCCCGGTATAATGCAATCGGAGGTATTAACCTTTTGGTTAGCGCTTGCCGGGTGTTTTGGCGGGTCTTCAGTTTCTTCAAGATTGTATAGTTGTGACGGGTTTTAAGTTTCTGAATTTAAGACCCGTCAAAACGAAATTAAGACTCTTCAAAATGAAATTAAGACTCGTCAAAATGAAATTTAAACCCGTCAAAACTACCACGAAAATTGCGGAGCGAAGCTCCGCTATACAATCTTGAAGAAACTTAAGACCCGTCAAAACAACCGGCTAGCGCTAACCAGAAGGTAATTACCTCCGATTGCATTATACCGGGCAAACGCAACTAAGGAGCATTTTTCCAAAGTTTAAGGAGCATTTCCCCAAAAAGAAGGGTGCATTTATCCTGCTGCCAAATTTAATATAACTGGCACGTTTATGGTTTTTTTTTTCGAAATGAGTTTTTTTTTCTTGAATAAGCAGGGGTTCAAACTTCTATCAAAACATGCTTCTTACCCGAGAAATACACGTTTTGTGTTTAAGTAACCAAGATAATTCTCATTTTTGGTAGAAATGTGTGTTTCATTTGCATGGGAGCCCTCCTTTCTAGAGGGGGGTGATTTCTCAAACCACCATACAATCATTGCCTTCAAAACCCCCCACATGCCAAATTTGGTTCCATTTGCTTGATTAGTTCTCGAACCATCACATTGGGCTCATCGATTATAATAAAAATTTGAGTTTCATTTGTTTGAAGCCCCTCCCCCTTTCTTCAGAAAGGGGAGGGGTCTTGAACTACCATAGAAATATTCTTGCCTTCAAAACCCCCCACATGCCAAATTTGATTCAATTTGCTGGATTAAAAGGTGTCCACGTTGAAATTGCCACACACAAAATTGATTCGCAAAATTCGAGTTTTCATCCGATTGCCATCAAATTTTCAGGGATTGAGAAATAACTATTAAACTTCATTTTATCATTTTACTCGTATTTTATTTACAGTCAATTCGCAAATGCCCGCACCTTGGCCTTAACCCCGGCCATAAGATTCTGCACAACCTGTGAATCAACCGTTTTTTTGCATGTAAACCCATACTTTCTTCAGTTCCTCGACTGTCTTCACTACCTTAGGTCGTTTAAGAAGGTGCTGCTTCATAATCGCCCAGTACTTCTCGATGGGGCGGAGCTCCGGAGTGTTGGGAGGGTTGAACATTTTCGGCACGAAATTGACCTTATTGTCCGCATACCACTTCAGCACGTCCTTGGAGTAGTGGCATGAGGCCAAATCCGGCCAGAAGATTGTTGGGACGTTGTGGGCCTTCAGGAGAGGAAGCAGCCGCTTCTGGAGGCACTCTTTTATGTACACCTGTCCGTTCATCGTGTCCTGGGTCACGAAAGGTGCACTCCGCTTCCCGCACGTGCAGATGGCTTGCCAAACCAGGAATTTCTTCGCAAATTTGGACATCTTCTGAGTGCGGACATGCTCCGGAACGCTGAACTTATCCTTGGCCGTGAAAAACAGGTTGCCGGGGATCTGTTTGAAGTCGGCCTTCACATATGTTTCGTCGTCCATGATGCAGCATTCAACTTTCGTCAGCATGTTGAGGTACAACTTCCTGGCACGGGTTTTGGCGGACTTGTTCTGCTTCTCGTCGCGATTAGGGGCCTTTTGTACCTTGAACGTTCGAAGCCCAGCCTTAGTTTTGGCCTTCTGGACAAAACTTCGGCTTAGGTGCAGCTTCTTAGCCACATCCCGAACGGAGGCGTTCGGATTTCGGTTGAAGGCCCCAACTACGCAGTTGTGATTTTTGGTGTTGTACGGAATACTTTTTCCTTCACTTCTGGGCTTCCGATCGGTGGTCAACCGTTCCTCGAACCGCTTAATCACTCGCGACACCGTGGAATTCGCGATTCCCAACGTTTTAGCGATGGAACGATGCGAGAGATCCTTGTTCTCGTGATGAATGTGCAAGATTTTATCACGCACGAGCTGTTCTTTCGACTCCATTTCCGCGAGTTTTGATCACAGGACTTTAAAACTTGCAGGATGTAAATAATGCACTATGAACTAAATCCACCCAAATTTTTATTAAATTCTACCCAACGGTTAAAAAGTTAGAGCAATTTCATAGTGTGGCAATTTCATCGTGGACACCCTTTAGTTCCCGGGTTATGATGAAATTTGTGTCTCATTTATATGAGAGCGCCCCTTCCTGAGAGAGAAGGGGTCTCAAACAATCATAAAAACCCCAGCCACAAAAACCCCTTCATATAAATTTTCACGTTGGTCGGTTCAGAACTGTCCGAGTCTATTAGGGTCTGACAGACAGATAGACAGACGGAAATTCATTTTTATGTATATAGAAATCTAGCCTGCAAAATCCCCCTTTTGCTAAAAGTGGTTTCATTTACTTGATAAGTTCTCGAGTTATGCAGAAATTTGCTTTTCATTTGTATGGGAGCCCCCCCCCCCCCTTCAAAATGGGGAGGGGTTTGAACTGCCATAGAAACATTTCTTTCCTCCAAAAACCTCAACATGCCAAATTTGGTTTCATTTGCTTCATTGGCTCTCGAATTATGCTAAAAATTATGTTTCATTTTTATGGGAGTCTCCCCTTCCAGAATGCGGAGGGGTCTCAAACCACATTAGAAACATTTATTTCTCTAAAAAACCTTCACATGTCAAATTTGGTTTCATTTGCTTTAATTTTTATCGAGTTATGCAGATATATGTGTTTCATTTATATGAGAGACCCCTCTTTCAGTGAGCGGAGGAGTCTCAAACCACAATAGAATCTTGATAAGTTCTCGAGTTATTCAGAAATGTGTGTTTCATTTGTATATGATCCCTCTTTTCAGATAAGGGAGGGGCTCGAGTCAACTTAGAAACATGTCTTGCCTTCAAAAACCTCCCCCTGCCAAATTTGGTTCCACATGCTTGGTTAGTTCTCGAGTTATGCACAAATTTGTGTTTCATTAGTATGAGAGCCTCCCTCTTACAGAGGACGGAGGGGTCTTGAGTTACCTTAGCAACATTTCTTGCCTTCAAAAACCTCTACCTGCCAAATTCGGTTTCATTTACTTGATTAGTTCTCGAGTTATGCAGAAACTTGTGTTTCATTTGTATGGTCACCCCTACCAGAGAGAGAGGAGGGGTCTCGAACCACCGTAGAAACATTTATTGCCTTTAAAATCCCCACAAGCCAAATTTAGTTCCATTTGCTTTATTAGATCTAGAGTTATAAAGAAATTTCAGTTTCATTTGTATGACAGCACCCCTTCTAGGAGAGGGGAGGGGTCTCAAACTACCATAGAAACATTTTTGCCTCCAAAAACTTCCGCATGCCAAATTTGGATTCCATTTGCTTGATTAGTTCTTGAGATATGCAGAAACTTCTGTTTCATTTGTATGGGAGCCCCTCCTTTCAGAAGAGGGAGGTGTCTCTTACTATCTAAAGAACCTTCCCCGGCCCCCAAAACCCCTGCATACAAATTTTCACGCTGATCGGTTCAGTAGTCTTCGAGCCTATTAGGGTCAGACAGACAGACAGACAGACAGACAGAAATCAATTTATATATGTATATAGATAGATAGATAGATTTTCATTGATTAACTTGCTGACCCGGCAAACGTCGTACTGCCTCAAATTGAAATGATTTACGTTGAAAATATTGTTTTTTTTTTCATCTGATTGTGACAACTGGTGAATGTGACACGCGGTGGTTATCAAACGTTCGTAATATGTTTGCCATCGTTCCGTACAAATGCGTTCAAAACTCTGTGATATGTAACATGAAATTGAATTCGCAATCCTCTTTGGACACGTGTTGTGATTTTTAATACACTTTGATACTACCCTTCAGCTCTCTTATTTCAATCGGTGAAAAACCGAGCCGAATTCCGTTCACGCCATTTGTTTTGAACAGCATCAACGGAATTACACAGCAAAAAATAAAAATGAATATTGCATCGGAAATATGTTTTAATTTCGAATTTAGTGAACGGAAACGTTTGACATTTGGGTAGCGCCCTACTGAAATTAGATGGGATCGAGCACGGTATTAAAGTTTTGCTTCTGGCATGGTTCACTCTTTGATCACAGTACTGAAAGCAACCAGAATAGTGAATTTTAAAATTAAAGATTATTTACATACCTTCTTCAATTCCATTAAAATTCACTCACTTCGATTACAGCTGTAAATAACTGAAAACAATACAGAAACCACGAAAATAATTCAACAATCTACTGAAACTATCTTTTTCGATTCGTATTTGTTTACCTTTGGCACTTGATTGAATCTGATGTTGATAACTTGATAGCAGCCTAATGACATTAAATTTAAAAAAAATCGCGCATGTACTGGAAAAAATTACATTTAGGGTTTTCATGAACTTCCAAGTTTATCAGGTGGTTTGTTGCAATTTTTTGTACACATAAACCCGTCAGGGCTCAAGACGAAAAAAGCAAAAAAAAATCTTGCCAATTCGTCAATCCGTTCGCGACGATTTAACTGACATACAGACAAAATTGTATTATTATTCATAAATATATAGTTGTAGCGTAGTGATGTAGCTGTTTCAAATTCAATAACGTTCAGTAAATTTTTATTTTAAAATTTAAAATCTCACTCGCTGAAGTTTAAAGTTTAATCTATTCATACGTAAATTCAAGCAAATTAATCTTGAAATAAAACAGGACAATTTATTTTATATTAAAAATACGTCAAACCCCCAAATTATACCCGATTGGAACACGCTCCTTCATCAACTACTCTGAATAATTAATTTGCAAATGCGAAAACCACTACCCAGTAAGCATGAAAGTTAAAAGTTTGTATCTGCCATCGTTTCATGTAGATTGTTTGCAAAAGGTGGTTTACGAACTACGCAAAGGTCACACCGATAAAGTTCTAACTAAATTTATGTGGTTTGAAGTACTCCACACTCTCAAGAAGCACTCACCAGTTCAAACAATATCATTTTCAACAAGTTCATCACCCCCCCCCCCCCTTTCCGATCAGTTGTTCTTCGGTAAGCATTGATTCGTAACTTTTCCACTCAATGGCAAACTTTCCTACCCGTAATTTATCGAAACATTTTCCAATTAAGCATTTACCGTGTGCACTTACCGATAGTAGTTGAGCACCTGCGCAAACACCCCCGGATGCCGATCGAAGAAGTACTCATTCAGCACGGGATCGTAGTTTCCGAGGGCCTCCGTCAGGCGGGACAGCCGAGTCGCGGGAATTTTCTTCAGCGTCGCTTTGTAGGTCTCGTGCCGGATGCCACCTACGTTGAGAACCACCCGGTTCTCGGAGTCCATGTTCATAAGATTCATTTTTTCGTGCAGAAGCAGAAGATTTCAAACTCGTCTGACGTCTTCTGTGCCGGTTGTTGTTGTGCTTTCTTGCTTGGTGCGATAGTTGTTGGTGGTTTGTTTTACGAGCGTTGCTGTCGAGAGTGGTTTTGTGATTTCGCAGTCTTGCAGGAATGTTTGATGTCTATTTTGAGGCTCGAGAGCTGGTCGAGATTTCGACACGTGTCCTCTTATTTTTATGAGACCTTGCCGAGCCTTGCTGGCCCTCTTGGGAGTGCCTTTCTTGATTAGCTTTTTACGATTTCTCCGTTCACGACTTTTTTCTTCTGTCTAATACAGTTAATCACAATATTCGTTGGTGCTTGGCAAAATGTGGATCCCCCGGAGATCCCTTGGCCTAGAAATGTGCCCAGAGAATGAAAGTTATTTTTCATCAACCAAATCTCTCCACCGGGTGATTAATCATCCTGGGAGGTCAGGTTGATTTTCTGCTGCTGCTGTTTGTTCGTTTTTCTCCCTCACCAGCTGGCCGTGGTGTGATTAATTCGATTTGCCCTCTTGTCTCTGGCGGCGCGGGTGGACATCACCGGAACTCACGCCGCAGCATCCACCGAGAGCCATTTACCGCTACTACTACTAGCACTACTTCGCCTACAGGGTCACACCGTTCGCTCACCAGCGGCCAACGGCTTACGTCTTCTGGGAACGAGGGCGAGGACGTTGGCTGACGACGATGGCAATAAAGGGCAAACGGCACTGGCATTTTTCCGTGAGGGCAATCTGATTAGCATTCTGGAAGCGATGGGCAATCCGGTGGACGTCGGAGTCGGTTGTTGAGCTGGTTGGTCTCGTTCTAGTTCGGTACTGCCTCGAACTGTCACGAATCGGAAGCATGATCTGCAATCGAAAAAAAGGGGAGAAAACGTGCTGTGGATTAGAACTATGCAATCATAGTCATTAAGATGTCAAACTAACGAATGGAAATGGTAGGCATTATTAGGAATCGACATTAATTATATCGTTCTGATCAAATATCACACAAACAGTCGGATCCATTTCAGAGCAGTGATATCGCTGGTAATTTGATTGCATCTTATCAAATTGCATACGATTAACTCGATTTAGCGTTGCTCAGCTGAGTGATTTCTGCTACCTTTAGTTATTTGTGGGAGGATACGGTGAGAATTGTAGTTAGGAGAGGGCTCTGGATGTGACTTCATCAAGGATTCTATTGCATCCCGAGTAGATGGAAAAATATTATGAACATCTTAATTCGTTCTTTCCAATTGGATCGCCGGGGCACAAAAACAGAACGTATTAAGAACAGTTAAAAAATAATATAAAAATAGTATCAACAATCAAATTAAAAAAAAAATTATATTTATATATTACAATGCCTCACCACCATGAAACAATTCTTACGCTTGGATGTAGCAAATGAATAACATAATCGATAATACAAAAAAAGGAGTTTAGATGAGGGGAACAATGTTTTCTTCAATTCTCTTTGGTCATATCCATCCGGTGCTAGAAGCAAAAATCAGAATTTATCCCCCTATGGCAGAATCTGACCCTTCTTACTTAATCCAATTATTTATTTATTTATTTCATTTATTTATTGATATACTTGTTGAGTAAGAGTATTCTCTGATAATTTTTTTCAATCGGTATTATCGTTGTTCACGACAATAAACGCAATTCAAATACTTATACAAATGAAATGGAGAACCTCGCCAGTCGCGCGGGAGCAGGCTCAGATGGCCCTATACCTGACTTACGCTGATCAGGCTCTGCACACGATTCCCCATGAAGGGCCGAGTCAACCCTCGCATGGCCTCCCTGCTCGCCTTCACGCTTGCATAGATTACTATGGGATCACTATAGCGACTACTTCACGTGAGCTTGGATAGCGGCTGAAGGGGGACCCAACAAAATGGAGGGTAATACCTCAGGAACGACGAAACCCCAGGAGAAAGCGAATCCATTCGCTAAAGGCGGCCTAGTGAGGTCCCCACCGCGTAAAACGGTGGGATCTGGCGTGTCCGACACTTGCGAAAGTGCCACGGCATCGGATGCAGGTGCCACCAAGCTAGGTGTGGCCATGGATGGGCCAGGACTCATCCGGGCCATGGATAGGATGCGGGAAACCCTTCCTAAATTGATGGAGGTGTCCGAGTAGTTGGACGCGATTATTGACTTCACGTCATCGCGCAACAACATTGCGAAGGACCTGAAATTGAGCCTCCTTAGGCTACGCATGACAGTGCAGGCTGCATGCAAAGAGAGGGAAGAGCTGGAAGCCAAGCTCCTAGCTGAGCAAAGTGCCAAAGAGTTGGCAAGGCTAGCAGCCACCGAAAGGGCGAGGGAGATAGCCTCGAAGCAGACTCAGACGGAAGTGTCCGTCTCAGTCGGAGAACCCACCCCATCTACCATGGGGGAAACACATCAGCAAATCGCGGATGGCGTAAAGAAACCGTTACCAGTTGCTAAATTAATCCCATGTCGTGAAGCGATGGGATTTTTGGAAACCAATGGGTTGGTGATAAAATCGAGGCAAGCCCATGATGTTATGTTTGCCAGGATACCTAATACCAGGGATGCCAGATATACAGACATGTCTGAATTTATACAGACATTTGATTATGCATACAGACCTTATACAGAATACAGACATTTTGCAGATATTGCGATAAAGTTACAGATTTTTACAAACATTGATATCCTCAGTAAGATGACAAAAAAGATGATACTAGAACGATTTTATTTTTCCCATATAGAGGTGGCATGTTTAGTTTCATAACCTAAAGCATTAAATATTTATAAAAAAAAGTATCTCAGAAAACTTATTCACTTCTCAGTGTCTCAGGAACTTGTTTTGAAGCTCTTTTTATCCCAACAGACCTTAAGTTATGTCGTCCTTTTTAATATTTTGAAAATTAGCGAAAACTTGGGAGCTTCACCATATCCTCTATTGATAGCGGACTGATTATATTGAATTTCAAAAAGAAAATCAAATACGAAACATCTATTCTTATGTAGAATTTCCCTAAAAATCGAAAGGAGGTGGTTGCAGCCTCCGCACGGGTTGGGTAACGGAGATATTGCTGATTTTACCCCACTTCCTCCACGTTTTCGAATATTGTTCATTAATCTATGGTTGAAGGGGTCTGCAGCAGTCAAAATAAGCCTATTCTTATGTAAAATTTTCCCAGAAATCGAATGAAGGTTGTTGAAGCCACCGCACGAGTCAGAAAACAGAGATATTGGGCTTATTTTGCCCCGCTTCCCCGTATTTTTGAATATTGCTGAATAATTTATAATCGGAGGGGTCTGCGGCAGTCAAAATAGGCCTATTCTTATGTACAATTTTCCTAAGTCTACTCATATCGGGACATCCGGTTTTACGTGTTGCTGTTTCCGCTTCACGTAAAAGTTCTTCGACGCAGCGGCCACGAGCAAGTCTTGGCAATACTCGACTTTAGTGTGTTCAGCCAACTGTTGGAATGACAGCGACTTTCTGCCACGATTTTGGGATAACGGTGATGTCCGTAATGCATGAGTTTCATGAGAATTAGATTGAGTTGGGACTGATGATACCGAAGGCGTTGCACATACATATTAACAGCAATAATAACAATTTGTTTTGGAATATGTTTCTTGTTTATTTAATTTGCAGTAGTTCGGCAAAGAATTAAAAAAAAAAACTTCACTTACCTGGAACGGCAAAACGAGCCAATCCGCCTTTTGTTCGGAGAATCTTTTCTTACCATTCCTCCAATAATTTTGGAATGTGTGTATCCACACTCCTTTAAACAACATCTTCTTCCACTTTAATATTGATTCTGCCGAACAAAATCCAAAACATGCTGTTTC
Source organism: Aedes koreicus (assembly GCA_024533555.2). NCBI lineage: Eukaryota > Metazoa > Arthropoda > Insecta > Diptera > Culicidae > Aedes > Aedes koreicus. The sequence continues at coordinate 86,610 of JAHHFK020001378.1, forward strand.
TTCCAGCTTTTCAAATAAATTTCCGTAACTTCCTGGTTTGAAAACTTTTTGAATCGAAAAACACAGAAAATTTGACAGATTTGTTTCATTAGTGTGCATTGAAAAGCGGATACAAAATGTCAGAAAAACACAGAAAATTTGACAGATTTGTTTCATAAGTGTGCGTGCAATAGCGGAAACAAAATGTCAGTCATAATAATAAGAAGTGATGCGTCAGATTGGGCAATAAAATCAGAAATATCTCCGTTACCTGTTCCGTGCGGTAGCTGCAACCACCTTCATTCGATTTCTTGGAAAATTCTACATAAGAATAGGCCTATTTTGACTATCACAAAGCCGTCCGAGCATAGATTATTCAGCAATATTCAAAAATACGGGGAATTGGGGCAAAATAAGCCTAATATCTCTGTTTTTCGACACGTGCGGTGGCTGCAACCACTTACATTCAATTTCTAGGAAAATTCTACATAAGAATAGGCCTATTTTGACCACCGCAGACCCCTCCAAGCATAGATTACTGGGCATTATTCAAAAATACGGGGGAATCTGGGTAAATAAGCCCAATATCTCCTTCCACTGAATTTTGTGGCAAGTGAGACTTCTTCCATTCGATTTCCCATGATTTTCCACATAAAAATGCTATTGTTCACTAAGCTTGTGCTACTGGGGGTGGATTTTCGAATTTTTTCGCGGTTCATGTTGTTTTTTTTTCCACATGCCTTGCCACAAAATACGAGGAACCTCAAGAGTATGTGTAAATTAAAAAAAGCCAAGGCTCCTTAAAAAAAAGAGTTTCTCCAGAAAGTTTGTAACAGTCGCATAACCGAAAAAGTAAAAAAAAACATGGCTCTCAAAACCAATATATTAGAGAAAGCGAGTTTACCTTATTTTTGCGAAATGATCGTTCTTCACCTTGCTCTCAAATAAAATACTCCCCTCACCCATATTCTTTACGCAAATTTTTGACGAAATCCTCAATACAGACAAATACATACATTTTTTAATGTTGCTTACAGACATTTTGAAAAATTATATGGCATCCCTGCCTAATACAACTTTTCATTAGTACTTTAACCGTTCATTAAGGACACGCGTATTATTTAAACTCTGCTGCCCACTTGTCTGCCCAAATACCTCTGAACGGTCTTCGGTGATATTTGCGGTAATCCGTACTTATTGCCGTTACCGGGCATAGAACATGCTAGGGCTATAATATTCCAATCAGTTCCCGCATTGATAATTTTGATTTTAGGTTTTCGACAAATTGTTTTAAAGCATTTAATCCTAGCTTAGCTTTAAACACCCTTACATTCAAACATAGCATAAGTTTTATCTGTCTGCACAATATATCGAACTCAGAGAACAATGAACACTAAACAACATTAAAACAATGTCACAATTGCATGCATCCATCCATTTATTGAAATCTCGCCGTGCCATTTCACATTACAGAGCATCATTATCGCCATCGTAAACCACATGCAGTAATGAATAACAGACATTTAAACAAAATTTACCGCTCTGACATCGGTGCATGCACTAACAGCACGTCTATCAGTGGTGGCGGCAGTCGAGGGATGTCAAATAGTATCCTGCCATATTGCATCTCTGGCAGGTGTTTCCAACCAGCATCATCACCACTTCCACTGAACCGCGGCAAATGGATCGGGTCTGTGTTTGATATGAAATATTTCCACCAAAGCCCCGATTAATCAGCATCGCTGATTATTTTTCCGCGACCTGCTGACCTCGTCCCTCGTTCTCCCGCACAGTTTATCATCCCCGGCAGCTGTCGGAAACAAATTTAACAATTAAACTATTCATGCTCGAGATCGTTTATCGGTAGATACAGCTGCATTTGGAAACAATAAATCAACAGCTTATGCAATTAGCGAAATTTGCGTGTCGAGTAAATATTGGCAATTGTCGCACGATGCAACGGGATCCGACGCGGGAAACGAGAATGATGCCTCGGTTTTTGGCGGCTGATCGGATCAGGGAAATTAATTAGGTTGCCTAGGCGACCAGTTGTCATGCAATTATTCTGACAGACAATGTCGGGTTTTCGTTCGCCGGTTCGGTTTGAATCGATGATTAAAGAATTAATGCTTTGTGTTGAAAAATATAAAGGAAGCTCTCATTGTCTACAGTTACAAACGCTACAAACATCTTTACTTGACGACGTAGATAAAAAAATCTTTCCTACAGGACAGATCCCGGTACATGACAGTTGAAAAAAAAAAAAAACATATTTCAGCATTTTCTTGAATCGCGTGAGAAACCAAATATGCCGTGGTACTTGATGGACGAGGAGGACAAAACTGATGTTTCTGGTTTTTTTTTTCCTTCGTAGGAAACAATGGCAGCAAGAATATGGTCCCGTATAAATCATAAGAAACGAGCACCGGAGATGATTAATGCATTCAATTTCTTATTTTTATACATCTTGGAGACAAACCGCTGAACGAAGCTGAAAAAGATACCCACGGGCAGGATTGGATTGCGAGCAAGGAGCGGGGGCTGTGGGCATGTGGAGGCACTTTAAGAATAAGTGGGATGAATCGCTGGGTGCTTTTTTCATGTCGTTCCATCTTATGAATATAAAATCCTCGTTCATGTGGAATGAGGTGTACCCAGGAGCTCAATTACGTAAGGAAAACACTCAATTGAGCCTGGAAGTAATACGAAAGCACGGTTCAGAAGCTGTTGAACTGGTTCCGAGGGCTTTTGATGGCTTCGTGAAAAAACTTCTCCTCCTGTCGGTTTATCACAACGTTTAAACATTTTTCAATTGCCATCAGCTATGAAATTTGTCATGTTATGAACTTAAAAATTCAGAGAATAAGACTTCCAATTTGATGCTGCATTCCACATAATGTACATTCTGGATGATCAAATACAGCAGATTCCACCAAAATATGCACAAAGTTTCGAAGACTTGTCTTTATTTTCGAAATTTCTGCATCCCGTGACCCACCGGTCTGGTTATTAAAAAACTTTTTCCGGCACCAAATTTGTTTACCAAATCCCGCTATTTCTTGTAACAATATCTCATCGCACCACGCAGCTGTCACGGAACTCTTCCGTTTTCCTTGTTATGTTTTCATAAAACCATCAAACTATAATCTAATTATACTTAATCTTTTCCTCGCACGTTCACCGCAGCCACCGTTCCGACCCTGAACTGACAAAATTTGTCTTTTCCACCATCAACACGGTCGGATCAGGAGCACACGGCTGCCGGAAAATTAGCTCCCAAAGCCTTCGGTTATCATGGGACGAGCGCCTTCAATCAGTAGCAATCAGCGAAGCCACTCATCAACCCAGCCCAGAACAGCTCCAAGTCCTCGGAGCGCCGCACCACACACTTTCCGGTGAGGACGGTGGGGGTGGGATGGTGTGATGTGATTTGTGACTTTTCCGTATTATTTTGGGCAGCAACACCCTCCGGTCGATAAACAGGATTGTCGAATAACAACAGCAGCAACGATGCGACGACGAGTTGAGTGTAACAAGATTTACTAGTCGCCACATCCTGGATCGGAACGTGTGCGATTCGACGGAGATGAGATTGATAAAACATATTAATTAGAAGATAATTGATTCCGGATACACAGTTCATCCGTGAGGTTCATTTATTTTGCGTGGGGCTGGAATGGGGAAATTTTGATATCAAGGAAAACAATTATATTTATTCATCAAATTAGATGATCGTCATGAGATTGTTCGGTGATTTATTTGTGTTTGAGAACGTTGAACGCTTGAACATATATTCGACTGTTGCTCTATGAAGCTCTTCCCACTTCAGACTTACGACGATTCAGGAATTAAATTAACACATCAATGCAAATGCAAGGTTTGTAGATTTCAAAATGAAGGCCTTCCTTATTTCGGGCGGAATAGTCATGGAGTAAATTTGGCTGAATTGATGCTTTGGAGAAGTTTCTTGCCATCAACAATCTTTCCTTTGATTTTTAATTATGAATTGTTCATTTTGAAGTGGGATAAACATAGTAGGTTATGCAACAAGTCGCTAATAGGAAAAAAAAACAAAATTCATGAAGGGAAGAGTCACGAGAAGACAATATAAGCCTCCTACCAAGAGTTCAGATCGACGGTGATGAAATCGAGGTAGTAGACGAATTCGTGTATCTGGCTCATTGGTGACCGCCGATAACGACACCAGCAGAGAAATACAAAGGCGCATTATGGCTGGCAATCGTGCCTACTTTGGACTCCGAAGGACGCTAAGATCGAACAAAGTTCGCCGACCACAAAGTTGCCCATCTACAAGACATTAATTAGACCGGTAGTTCTCTACGGCCACGAAACATGGACATTGCTAGTGGAGGACCAACGGCCCGGGTCTTGACGGAAGGGCTAAGTACGATCTACGGTGGAGTGCAGATGAAGACGGACGTGGTGGAGACGATGACCCGAATTGCCCAGTGCTGGGAGAACCTCCCACGACACATCGCAAAAATCGGTCGACTACGATGAGCTGGGCATGTCGTAAGAATGTCGGACGACAGGGGGGGGGGGGGGGGGGGGGGGGGGTATGCAACAAGTCGCTAATAGGAAAAAAAATTCAGCAAGATTCGCTGAAAAAATGAGTTTTGGTAGAATCGTATTAGTATTTTTTTTCTAATGAGTAGTATAGTTCATTTATGCTTTTTCATCACGCTTTCTATCACGTGGTGGCAAAATATTAAAAAGAAGGGAAGGGAAAAGATAAAAAGTTATTAAGTTTCGGAGCAATATTATTTATTCGAGGAATAAAAGTGGAAAGAGAGGATTAATGTAAATGTTAAAATTAGAAAAGGGTTAAAAGGTTATATTCTAGGAATTGATATGGGTGAAGGGGTTTGTTAGTTTTTGTGGTTTTTTTTACGACGATTGTTTGGAACTAACGCGGTTTTTTTTTACGACGATTTTCGAAACAACGCGGTTTTTTTTACGACGATTTTTGAAATAACATGGTTAAAGAGCCAAAAAAGTTTCAAGTGTTTTCTGAGGAGGTGTTGTTAAAATGAAAAAGTCAAAAAAACACGAAAAACATTATTGGATACTCGGTGTGTCATGAAGAAGATTAGTTTCCTCTGTGTTCAGTTAACCTATGCCTTCAATGGTGTGTTGCGGAGGGACTGTTCACGATAATATGCCACGTCCGACACCATTGTGAAAAGCAAGATAGTGGCTTCAGGTTTGTGAAAAGCCGCCGAATATCCTACAATATGGGTATTTTTGGAATGGGACAACGTGTAGCGGCCTGAAATCGATCGGTCCAACGCCATTTGGAGAATCTAAGATGGCGACTTCCTGTTTATGAAAAATTGTCAAACATTCTACAATATGGGTATTTCGGAAGGGATGACGTGTAAAGGTCGGAAATCGATGTGCGACGCCATTTTGGAATCCAAGATGGCGACTTCCGGTTTGTCAAAAATTATCAAATAGTCTACAATATGGATATTCTCGGATTGAAGACGACGTGTAGAGACCGGAAACCGATGTCCAACGCCATTTTGGAAACAACGATGGTGACTTCCGGTTTGTGAAATGCTGCCAAACATTCTACAATATAGGGTTTTTCGGAAGAGACGACGTGTAATGGTCGGAAATCGATGTGCGACGCCATTTTGAAAACCTAGATGGCGACTTCCGGTTTTGGAAAATTGTCAAATAGTCTACAATATGGATATGCCCCGAACGGAGACGACGTTTAGAGACCAGAAATCGATGTCTGACGCCATTTTGGAAACCAAGATGGCGACTTTCGGTACAAGTGTGCAGACCTCTTTAGTGTCGTACTAATGTTAGGTCGAACATTAGAATGACACTGCCTGGGCAACATTACAAAAACCAAACTGCTTTATTAAGTTTTATTAAGGTTTTATCAAAGCTACTAGAAATCAGAGAATCGAACAAAGCAGAACAACAAAAACCAACCACAGTGAAGTTTGTAGCTGTGGCCATTTGGCCGCATGCAGGTTTTCATGGCAGCCAAAAGGTTTTACGAAGGTTCTCATGTGGTCATAGTATCGATCACTAGAATATATTCAAAATCTTATGGTCTTATGATGGTTTTATTAACTTGTTTTTACAACTGTCTAAAGATTAGGCCACTTAGTGCAAATTTTGGCTTTAAAGAAGCATAGAGGAGGTGTTGGTAGACAAAACAGTTTTGAATGTAGTTTTACTGTCAAAGCCGGGAGGAAATGCTATACGGCTAGAATAAAACTAAAATTGTTACTTGGGTGAAGAGGTCTGCACATTGTAGACGATATACGTATTTGTCAAGATAACAAAAAAGTAGTTGGGATTCAATGGAAGATACTAATCTCCGCCATTGAATCATCGTTACAGTTATTCCACTAAAAGCTCGCACTCATCAATACTACAATCTTGCTGTCTTATTTTCGATGCACACGTGAATAAAATATTATCCAAAATTCAATTTTGAATTGGCTGTGCAAATGCGATTGAAACCGGGAACCTCCTCCATATGGCTTCTTCTTAGAAGTTTTCTTTTTTATCGTGAGAGCCTTCAGTTCTTAAAACTGGTCCAATAGTTAGGCAGTTTTTAAGAAACCATTAATTGAATTCTCATTAGAATGAATTCACAGTTTTGACTGGAACATGGACCGGAATGGTGTCGCGGCGGAAGATTCGAACAATTATGTAAGTGATCAACTGATTTAAGCGTTTTGAGGTTTTGTCGGTCAATCAATAAAACTGATTCTACAGTTCTGTAGATTTTCCGCAGCTGCTTGTAAATCAGTCACTAAATAAATTCAAAATTTAAAGCTAAATATACAGTCCCTCCACAATAATGAGTTCTCTAGAGATTTGGTTTTGTTATCATATTTTTCTCAACTCGGTAGTAATTAATTTTAGGTGTGTGTGGAAAGGAGAATTAGTCACATAGAAAAAAGTTCTGAAATTAAATGCACACGACTGTTATTGACAATAATATAATCGTTTATCGTCACGCTGCAGCAGACTAAATTCACGCTACTTGTGGAAGTCACCTGAAATAAATACTAAATTTGGGGTTGCCAAAACCTACAGGCAAAATATCTCAGTTGGCCGTGGAAGCAAATTAATTTTCATTCTCTCCGCGCGTCTCTTAATAACATAGTCTCTGGCATATATGAGAGTCTCTTTATCTCGATATTCTCTCTATCTTGATGATTCTGTATGTCTGTAGTCCTTTGAAAATATTTGTGATTAAATAACCTTCCATCTGTCGATGAAAAAACTGCGAAAAACCAAGTTCTACTCCGTGTTTGGGGAAAGCGTTCGCCGGAGATTTGCCGCTTTGGATACCGAATACAACAAAAAAAAAATGACAACGCGAAATGCTTCTAGGATCGTTTATTACAATCGAATGAATTCTCTAAAACGGTTTCTAAAAGTGTTTTTATAAAATGTCAACCGAGTGGACGTTTTTTTGCTTCAGTTGTGAATTTTTGTTGTTCTACGCCTAATATACTTTCTTAAATTAATATGATTTATTCTTCAAGTGAACCAAGTGCGATGGACCGTCTCGATCTATACTATCCAAAGAATAACAAGTTCATCAGTTGTGTTTGCTAAAAAGTCCTCGGTAGAGTCAATTATGGTACCACGGGATATGGATCCTGCACCAGAAGCATAACCAGTTCAGAACCGAAAGTGTTTATGCGATTTTTAGATGACGGAAATGTATGAGTTTCGCAGCAAGAAGGGACGCAGATTGATTGATTCAAGAACTTGAAGAACTTAAATACTTGATGACGGAGAGTAGAAAAAACTACTAATTGACGTTTCAGCTTTCAGAAGAATTCTTGGTGAGCTCGAGCCTTTTTTTTAGTTGAATAGTGTTCGTAACGGTAGTAAAAACAACCATTGCAACTAACAAAAGCTTAAAAAAATTGTTCTACTTCGTGAAATTACGAGAATCTGCTTGAGAAACCAAAATTGCCAAAATTACGGCACTCTTTAGTTCGCCAGTTGAAGTGAGCTGGGGCTACTGTCAAGGATTTGGATGCAACGGCTATGGAGAACCTCGAAGATGACCAGTTGAAGTTGGACGTTTGCTGGCTGAAGAGCAGAAATGATCGGGAAGAGAGGATAATTCCAAAGTGAATGGTGTTTCGGATGGATCTGGATCAGCGTTTGCAGCGATGCCGGTGAGAGGAAAGGAGAAAAGTAAGTTCCAAGGGAAATGCTTTGAGTGTGGTGAACAAGGACGCAAGAAGTTTGCTTGTCCGAAGATTAAGCACCGAGGTGATAAAGCACAAGTAGCGACCGTACCGGTGGATAGAGAGGTTGCGTTGGTGCTGAATCAGGAAGGAAGGTATGATATGAAGAATCGATCCGCTGGTGATTGAGAGTGCAAAGGAAGGTGAAAAGCTTGTTGCTACTAAAGAAGGCACTGTGAAAGGAAAGGCCTCCCGGATGGAAATGGTTTGACGCTGTCGTTCGGAAATGTGCTGAGTGTGAAAAACCTCAAGTTCAATCTGCTGTCTTTGTCGCGTTTGCTGAAAGCCGGAGTAAAAGTTGAGTTCAAGCCTGATCGAGCAGTGTTGTCCAAGGATGGTGGAACTGTAGCTGTGGCGATGTTGCGTGGAAACCTGTTCTACTTGAACATGAAATTGGTGAAACCCGGCTCTGCTATCCTTGCAAAAGGTAATGAAGGTGACTTGGAGTTATGGCACAAACGGTTTGGACACTTGAGCTACAAGAATGTACGACGGCTGAAACAGTGCGAAATGGTTGAAGGACTTGGTGAAGTTATGAATGATGGTGGATTTTGCGAGTCGTGTGCGGAAAGCAAGATGGTTCGATTGCCGTTCAACAAGAGTCGACCGAGAACAACGAGACCATTGGAGCGCGTCCATACAGACGTATGTGGCCATATTACACCGAGGACGGCAGATGGGTGTCAGTACTTCGTGTCGTTTATCGATGACTATACTCATTTTGCTGTGGTCTACCTAATGAAGTGCAAAGATCAAGTGTTCGAGTACTTCAAGGTTTATGAAGCCATGGCAACAGCGAAATTTGGGACAAAAATTGCGAACCTGCGGTGTGATCTTGGAAGAGAATATTTCTCGAACGAGCAACATGCGTACTACACGAAGCAAGGGATCCAAGTCGAATCGACCGTTGGCTACACGCCACAACACAATGGAGTGACAGAGAGATTCAATCGGACTATTGTGGAGAAAATGAGGACAATGCTTGCAGAATCTGGAGCGCCGGAGTCTTTGTGGGGAGAAGCGGTATTGAATGCGGTGTACCTAACGAATCGAAGCCCAAGCGAAGTACTGAAGGGAAACAGCACCCCTGTTGAATGCTGGCACGGTGAAAAACCAGATGTTGGAAAGCTGAGGGTGTTTGGGTGTCTGGCCTTTGCATGGATTCCGAAACAAAAGAGGAGCAAGTTGGATGCTACTGGTCTTCGTAGTAGTGGGCTACTCACCGACTGGATATCGTTTGTGGAATCTGAAAACAAGGAAAATGTTCGTGGCACGTGATGTAAAATTCGACGAGAAAAGCTGTCCATTCAAGGCTCAAGATATCTCATCGGAGGAAGAAGTTGCTTCGAAGATGATGATTCCAGAAGTTACTCCAGTTTTTGAACCAGTCAATACGGAAGGCGAGCAGCAACAAAATGAACCTGAAGACGAACCTGAACCTGAAAATGAAGGCGAAAATTCAGTACCGCCTGATGATGAATTTGAAGTTGATGACGATGACGATGAAGTTGACACTACTGTTGAAGACGACTCATCAGCGCTCACATCATAATCGAAGAATGGGAACAACTATGAGGAGTTGGTTCCGAGGTCCAGTGGTCGGTTGGTTTGCTGATTTTACCCCCTATAGAAGCCTTTCTGCTGCTGATGAATCCCAACAGGTTCCAACATGCTATGATGAGGTTGACGGTCATCCACACCAGACGAAATGGAGGCAAGCAATAGCTGACGAGCTAGCATCCTTGAAGAAAAACCAAACGTGGACGGTGGTAAGGTGCCCTGATGCGGTGAAGCCTGTGCCGAGTAAATGGGTGTTCACCTTGAAGACTGATGCTGATGGGAATCCTGTGCGCTACAAGGTACGTCTGGTTGCTAAAGGATACATGCAAAAGAAGCACGTAGATTATGAAGAAAAGTTTGCTCCGGTGGCAAAACTTTCAACTATACGGACGATTCTGGCAGTTGCTAAAAACCGAGATCTTATCGGAGAAATGGAATAAAATCGGACTGGGATTGCTAACTAATATTGAAGATAACGTCTTAATTGAATGGTAGTTGAATGAGAAGTGAACAAATATTTGATTGTTTCAATAAGCTTGATTCTTCGATGGTTGCTTTGATCAAGTCTTGAAGTGTTTCATCCACTAGAAGCGTTGCATCTGCTCAACACTCTTCCTCAACGCTGCTACTGTAGTCCACATGCCTTCCGAAGAACCTCCAATCGCACTCTTAATAAAGGCTTTGTCAAAAGATCAGCGGTCATCGATTCTGTAGGACAATACACATAATTGATGATCCCCTTCATTTTCAAATCTTTGGCGTAATGAAATTTTGTAGATATATGCTTGGTCCGATTACTAAACTTTTCGGAGTCAAGCATCTTTAGGCAGCTTTGATTGTCCTCAAATAATGTCGTTGTTTCAGCTTTCTCCCCCAGGTCCACCAGTAAACGTTTCAACCAGACTGCTTCTTGTGATGCTTCAGATTGGGATACAAATTCCGCCTCCGCTGTTGATAGTGAAACACACGTTTGCTTCCGACAAGCCCACGAGATTGTTCCTCCGCAATATTTGAAAATATGACCACTATTGGATTTGCGATCGTTGCGGCATTCAGCCCAATCTGCATCAGCGTAACCAGTCAGTCCAGATCGATCACTGCTACTGCTCAGCCTAAGCTCCAGGTTCATAGTCCCTTTTAGGTAGCGAACAATCCTCTTCAGCTCGTTCCAGTCTTGCTGGGTTGGACAGCTTACCTTGCGGCTCATGATTGAAATTGCTGCCGCAATGTCCGGTCTACTATTAACAGCAATATACAACAGCTGCCCTACTACCTTCTGGTACTGTTGATTGTTAGGTAGAAGGTCATCAACCTCTTCGATCTTCATATATCCAACGTCCAACGGAATAGCTGATACTTTCGCATCTTGAAGACCAACGGAATTAACAACTTCCTCAATGTATTTCCGCTGATTAATGTGAAAATCTCCGGCTTGGTCCCGTTTCACTTCGATTCCAAGGTAAAACCTGACGTCACCAAGGCTGCTGACTTCAAAATTGCTGTCTAGAGCTCGCTCCAAATCGATGATCATCCTCTCGTCTTCGCTTGCCATGATGAGATCGTCCACGTAAACAAGTACGTAGCACCATTTTCCGTTGAACTGCTTCCGGTAAAGGCAGGGATCTGCCTCACATCGCTGGAATCCATTTTCGACTAGCACCTCGTTGAGCCTTTGGTTCCATGATCGAGCAGCTTGTTTAAGCCCGTATAAGCTTCTATTCAAACGGCACGCCTTGTTTTCCATACCATTGACGACAAATCCGGGAGGCTGCTTCATGAATATCTCTTCCTCAAGGTTGCCGTTGAGGAATGCCGTTTTAACATCAAATTGCTTGACGGTCATTTTCCTCTTTGCTGCAACAGACAATAGGGTACGAAAAGTCGTTTGACGAACTACTGGTGCAAAAACTTGATCATAGTCCGTTCCAAAGCGCTGGCTGAATCCTTGAGCCACCAATCTGGCTTTATAGCGTACGATAATGCCTTTCTCGTTCCGTTTGTACTTATACACCCACTTGCATCCAATGGCTCGACGCCCCGCCGGCAAATCAACCAGGTCCCATGTCTCATTTGCTTCAATGGATCCAAGTTCTTCTTCCATAGCTTTCTTCCACTCCGCACTGTGTGGGCTGGCCAAAGCTTGCTTCAGCGTTTTCGGCTCTTCCTGCATTGAAATTTCTGCTGTACACGCATACCTTTCCGGGGCTCTGCCAAAATTCTCCCTTTCCGATCGTCGTGCCGTGCACGGTTCGTCCTCACAAGGTTCTGCAGGCTGGAGCTCTATGTTGTCTTCACCAAAATCCTCTGGCAGACTCTCGTAATCCAGGTCATCATCGTCAAGCTGATCATCATCAGGGCCGGTTTCAATTGCTTCATCTGGTACCACAGGTTCCTCCCGATTGAAGTCAATAGATGGATATACCAAATCTTGCTCTACTGGCTCCGGCTCGGGTCTGCAGGTAGCCAGAAATTCAACATCACGACTTATAGTTACCTTTCCTGTTGCTACGTCCAGCAAACGGTAAGCCTTGGACACCTCGCTATATCCGACGAACTTGAGCCTTATTGCCTTTTGATCGAGCTTACCACGCTTTTCACTTGGCACGTGACAATACGCGTCCACTCCGAACCGCTGCATGTGTCCTACATTTGGCTTCTTTCCGAACCACCGTTCATATGGTGTACCATTGATGGTCCTCGAAGGCAGTCGATTCTGCATATAATTCGCCGTCATTATTGCTTCTCCCCAAAAACGATTGTCCAGGTTCGCATCAATCAACATGCACCTGGCCATCTCCACCAGATACCGATTCTTCCGTTCGGCGCTCCCATTTTGCTGAGGGGTGTACGGAGCGGTGAACTGGCCAATAATACCGTGTCTCTTCAGGAATGCTTTCACTTTATTGCCAGTATATTCTCCGCCTCGATCGGACCGCAGAATCTTAGGTGTTTTCCCAAATTGCGTCTTCATCAGCAGGACGTACTCTTCCAATCTCTGGACCGCTTCAGACTTCTTTCGCAACAAATAGACGACCGTATATTTACTATAGTCATCTATGAACGTAATGAAATACCGCCTTCCAGCAAAAGTCTTCGTTCTCATGGGTCCACAAATATCCGTATGTACCAGATCCATTACATCAGATGATCCACTTTCCGATACTTTCGGGAACGGCTTCCGATGCATTTTACCCTGGATGCAAACTTCGCACTTTTCAGTGCAATGGCAGCTTCTAAGCTTCATTCCTTCAGTCAGATCTTGCAGCTTCACGATAGCTTCGCAATCTCTATGACCTAATCGCCTATGCCACGTATGGACGCACTCGTTGCTAATTGTTGCCATAGATGCACTCTCATCGGTTTGACGCAGAACGAATAAATTTCCAGCAGGCTCCGCAACAGCACATACTTTTTCACCTTTCAAAATCCTGGCGCCACTCGCATCGAATGTTATGACGAATCCCTTTTGCACCAAGCGCTTCACAGACAGCAAGTTGGATTTCATCTCTGGAACGTACAATACACCTTCCATCGGAACATCATGCCTTCTCCCAGATCCATTGATGACGCTGATTCGACCAGTACCACGACCCTTAGAACGTACCTTTGTTCCGTTTGCGACCCAAACGTCCTCCGTTATCGTCTCTTCCAGATGGTCGAAAAACTTCCGGTAATTAGCTATATGGCAGGTCGCTCCAGAATCCAGTATCCACTGTGCGTCAGCTTCTCTTGAATTGCCCATCAGGAACGCGTAGTTATCACCATCGTCATCGTCATTCTGCTTCACATGATTTGCCTTATGGTGCTTGCTTACGGGTTTACTGCCTTTTTCTCTTTTCCACGCCTTGAATTTTTCACAATCCGCTTTTTGATGTCCCGTTTTCTTGCAGAAGAAACACTTGCCTGGTCCAGCCTTGGAATCCACATAATGAACACCTTCGATATCGTCATCATTTGCATTCCGCTGATTTTTCTTCTGCCATTCGTCGATGAGCTTCCCTTTCACCATGTCCACGGTCAAATCTGCTTCCGGTCTTGCTTCAAGGGCAGTTACCAGCGTCTCATACTCTTCGGGTAGGCTACTGAATAATATGGCAACCAGCCACTGGTCGTCAAGAATCTTCTCCGGTTGCAGTGTGTTCAGCTTCTCGAATAATTCCGCCATTTTTGATACGTGCGCCTCCATGTTGCCGTGCTTCTCCAAACGCAAACTGCAAATTCTCCGCATCACCGACACCTTCGTGGTTAACGTCTTCTTCACATGAAAGTTTTCGAGAGTCTTCCACGCTTCAGCTGCCGATTTGGCCTTCCGTATGTGAATCAATTGATTATCTTCAACGGCCAATCCTATCGTCGCCAGCGCTTGCTCATCCTTAGTCTTCCATGGTTCCGTCACCGGTTCTGGCTTTGCATCCGCTACAGCCTTCCAGTTGCCTTCCTTCGTCAGGAGCAGCTTCATCCTGAAGCTCCAGTTGTCATAATTCGAGTTATTCAGCTTCGGGAATGACACCATCTTGTCCACCATCTTGATATATTTTAAATACGTTCTTTCTTCACCAGTTCCGATACCAATGTCCTGGGCCCATAACCTATCGGAGAAATGGAATAAAATCGGACTGGGATTGCTAACTAATATTGAAGATAACGTCTTAATTGAATGGTAGTTGAATGAGAAGTGAACAAATATTTGATTGTTTCAATAAGCTTGATTCTTCGATGGTTGCTTTGATCAAGTCTTGAAGTGTTTCATCCACTAGAAGCGTTGCATCTGCTCAACACCTACCACCCGGACCCCCCGCCACCCATTGTGGCTGAAGAACTGTTCTCCATCCAGAATCCAGCTGCAGTCGTCATCATTTGCGTAGCACCATAATGCAATACAAATCATTAGTGTAGAAGCAGAGTTGCAATGTTGATGCTCGCTAAAAAGTCCCTGCGGGCATCGTAGCAAGGGGGAAAAGTTTCATAAGCCGTAGTGAGTGAAAACAGGGCCTTTACTTTATGCATTCGTAGTGAACGTTCTGTACTTCAATAAATTACACAAACAAGGTCACATTGGGAATGAGATAATCAGATTTACATAAACTTATTAGCGGCACAACGTGTCAGAACCAACTAACGAACAGCGAAAATGATTTTTTTTCTCATTTCGAGGATGCCGAAAACTCCGAAAGTTTCCTCATTTTGTATGATTGTGGAGGGTGGCAAATAAACCTCAGTAGGCCAGCTGGCAGATAAACTGCAGCTTCCGTTCACATGTGCAGCGAGTTGCTGTTCTAAATGCAAAATGGAAAAGCTCGCACTTTGCTGCAAGTGTTATCTCACACTTGCTTGGTGGCATAATTTTCCCGACTGCTTTGATGAATGGTTTCTTGTATTTGCCTTCTGTGTAGATGATTTATGAATGGGAATTTCTTTTCCGTTCGTGGTTCTGTTTTGACAGGGGAACAAAATGAGAATTGCATTGACGTTTATGAAATGCAGTTTTAGTAGGGTATGAAGAAATGTAACATTTTTTTTAAATTTCAAGACAGGTGTTCTATTTTAAACATTCAAAAGCCTACGTATAAACAATGAATACAACATAAATATAAAGCAACATGTTTGAGCCCGATTAGTAATTGCTTTTGAGTATTGAGGTTTGGAGTAAAAACTCGAAACACCCGATTGTTGAGCTGATTTTTGTTGTGCCGATCAGGGCTGCGGCTCTTCATTTGATTCACATAAATTCGTTTTGCGGATAGCTCATTCCCCAAGCCTAATTTCGAAACGTTTTGAATGATGAAATTGTGACACTTAATTATTTATACAATTTAGTCTACGTTGCTTTTACTCTTATTTCTGCGGTGTGAAGCGTATATTTGGTAAAGTATTTGCAGTCAATACTTAGGAGTACTTTTTGATTGTTTATGCATCAATTTTGAGTTGTAAAAACTACCACATTATGCAACGCTTTTCTTTTACTATGAGAGGTGGAATTGCGCATCTCGATTTGAGTAACTCGATTCGAGAATTATTTTTTTTTTCGACCTCGTATTTTTTTTGGACTTCATCATTTTAGCGTACTAGATTTCGAGCTTAATGGGTACTAGATCAACTCGAAGAGAAGTGTCAAAATATAGATGTTTACAAAGAAACATAACATGCTCGGTAGTGTATTTTTTGCTGCAGAAATTTGAAATTTAAAAGCAAAGTTTTTACAATGCTTTTTGACGACAGTGACAGTGATAATGAAGAAAGCACTGTGATTCTACAGAGACGTGAGCTGAGGAATGGCAGCAACCCACTTTCTTTGAGTGAAAATGAGTGAGTAAATTGTATTATGGTTTTCAATGTGTGAAATAATTATGTGTCCTCTTTCAAGGTTCCGGCAGTACTTCAGACTTAGCCGGGAGGCTTTTACATTTTTATTGGATACGATTTCGTTCCCACCAAGCTCCAGATGTACTGCAATTCCTGCTGCGCTTACGGTAGCTGCAACGCTGAATCTCCTTCCCAACAAACATCGGTGTTGAATTAGAGCTTATTCAAACATAATTTGGAGAAGCTATTCAGCTATTCTGAGAAGAAACAGCTGAATAGCTTCTCCAAATTAGCTTGACAAGCTCTAATTCGACATCGATGGGCTTGGATGTTGTAAGAGGGTCATATCAAGTGAATGTAAGAGGAAGTTTTTTGCTCTGTATGGCTCAAGCTAAAATGTCTTTAGTTTTTCATGAGACGACAACTATTTTGGAGAACACTTTATGTGAAAGGTGGATCAAAATAGAGCTAACGGAGTTCAATGATTGCAAAAAGCACTTCTTTGAGAATTTCAAAATACCCGGCATAGTAAGGTGTATCGATGGTACTCGTATACCAATTCTGAGACCAACACAGAAAGAACATGTGTATTTGAATAGAAAAGGATTTCATAGTATCAATGCTATGGTGGTAAGTAAAGAGGGTCTAGTATAAGAGAGGAGCGGGCTGGCTGGTTTCGAGCCTATCTTGATTTCATTGGCAATGTTGCTAGAAACCACTTAGGCACTTAGGTAATTTGTTTTGAATCCGCTTCTCTCTTATACTCATACTCTTACCCTGAAGGTCGTTGACTATCCCTGAAATTCATTGAATTTCCATGAAGTTAATTGAATTTCCATAAAGTTCAGTGG
Source organism: Aedes koreicus (assembly GCA_024533555.2). Lineage (NCBI taxonomy): Eukaryota > Metazoa > Arthropoda > Insecta > Diptera > Culicidae > Aedes > Aedes koreicus. The sequence continues at coordinate 103,570 of JAHHFK020001378.1, forward strand.
ACTTCCTTGATATTCGTTAAACTTTCCTGAGGTTCGTAAAACTTTCTTAAATTTCGTAGAACTCTCATGAAGCCCATGACAAAGTTCAAGGAACTCCCATGAAGTTTATTTTACGTCTCAGAAGTTCATTGAACTTCCATGCCGTTCGTTGAGCTTCCATGAAGATCGTAGAACATCCCAGAAGTTCGTTGAATTTCCATAAATTTCTAAATTCTCCAAAGTTTATCAAATTTGCATTATTTTCGTTGAACTTCCCTGAAGTTCGAAGAATATCTTTGAAGTTCGTAGAACTTCCTTAAAGTTCGTTAAACATCCCTGGAATTTCCATAAAGTTCGTAGAACTTTTCTGAAGATCATAGAATTTCCATGAAGTTCGTTGTACATCTCTGAAGTTCATAGAACATCCCGGAAGTTCGCAGAGCTTCACTGAAGTTCATTGAATTTCCATGAAGTTCTTGGAACTTTCAAGAAGTTCTTTGACTTTCCATGAAAATTATTGGACTTCCCTGATATTTGTGAACAAGTTCAATGAACTTCCATGAAGTTTCTTTTACGTCCCTGAAGTTCATTGAACTTTCATGAAGTTCTTTGAACTTCAAATTGGACTTCCCTGATATTTGTTGAATTTTCCTGAATTTCGTAAAACTTCCTTAAATTTCGTAGAACTCTCATGAAGCCCATGAACAAGTTCAAGGAACTCCCATGAAGTTAATTTTACGTCTCTGAAGTTCATTGAACTTCCATGCCGTTCGTTGAGCTTCCATGAAGATCGTAGAACATCCCTGAAGTTCGTCGAATTTCCATAAATTTCTAACTTCCCCAAAGTTTATCAAATTTGCATTAACTTTGTTGAACTTCTCTGAAGTTCGTAGAACATCTATGAAGTTCGTAGAATTTCCTTAAAGTTCGTTTAACATCCCTGGAATTTCCATGAAGTTCGTTGAACTTCTCTGAAGATCATAGAATTTCCATGAAGTTCGTTGTACATCTCTGAAGTTCATAGAACATCCCGAAAGTTCGTTAAGCTTCACTGAAGTTCGTAGAAGTTCATTGAATTTCCATGAAGTTCTTGGAATTTCCATGAAGCTCTTGGAATTTCCATGAAGTTAATTGGACTTCCCTGATATTTGTTGAACTTTCCTGAAGTTCGTAAAACTTCCTTAAATTTCGTAGAACTCTCATGAAGCCCATGAACAAGCTCAATGAACTTCCATGAAGTTTCTTTTACGTCCCTGAAGTTCATTGTACTTCAACTTCCATCCATAAAGTTCATTGAGCTTCCCTGAAGATCGTAGAACATCCCTGAGGTTCGTCGAATTTCCATAAATTTCTAACTTCCCCAAAGTTTATCAAATTTGCATTAACTTTGTTGAACTTCCCTGAAGTTCATAGAACATCCTTGAAATTCGTAGAACATCCCTAAAGTTTGTAGAACATCCCTAAAGCTCGTAAAACATCCCTAAAGTTCGTAGACCATCCCTGAAGTTCGTAAAGCTTCACTGAAGTTCATTGAATTTCCATGAAGTTCATTGGACTTGCCTGATATTTGTGAAAAAGTTCAATGAACTTCCATGAAGTTTCTTTTACGTCCCTGAAGTTCATTGAACTTTCATAAAGTTCTTTGAACTTCCATGAAGTTCTTTGGACTTTCCTGATATATGTTGAATTTTTCTGAAGTTCGTAAAACTTCCTTAAATTTCGTAGAACTCTCATGAAGCCCATGAACAAGCTCAATGAACTTCCATGAAATTTATTTTACGTCCCTGAAGTTCATTGAGCTTCCCTGAAGATCGGAGAATATCCCTGATGTTCGATGAATTTCCATAAGTTTCTAACTTCCTCAAAGTTTATCAAATTTTGCATTAACTTCGTTGAACTTCCCTGAAGTTCGTAGAACATCTATGAAGTTCGTAAAATTTCCTTAAAGTTCGTTAAACATCCCTGGAATTTCCATGAAGTTCGTTGAACTTCTCTGAAGTTCATAGAACATCCCTGAAGTTCTTAGAACATCCCTGAAGTTCGTAAAGCTTCACAGAAGTTCATTGAATTTCCATGAAGTTCTTGGAATTTTCATGAAGTTCTTTGAACTTCCATGAAGTTCTTTGTATTTCTATGAGGTTCATTGGACTTCCCTGATATTTGTTGAACTTTCCTGAAGTTCGTAAAACTTCCTTAAATTTCGTAGAACAAGTTCAATGAAGCTTCCATGAAGTTTTTTTTGCGAAGCTTATTGTACTTAACTTCCATGAAGTTTCATTGAACTTCCATGAAGTTCATTGAGCTTCCCTGAAGATCGTAGAACATCTTTGAAGTTCGTTGAATTTCCATAAATTGCTAAGAAGTTGGTTGAACTTCCTTTAAGTTTATTAAATTTTCATGAACATCGTTGAACGTTTATTTCCTGAAGTTCTTGAAACTTCCTTTAAGTTCTTTGAAAATCCCTGGAGTACATTGGAGTTCCTTGAATTTCTATGATTTTTATTGAATTATCCTAAAGTTCTTTGAATTTCCATGAAGTTTGTTGAACTTCCCTGAATGTTGTTGAACATGCCTGAAGTTCTTGGAATCGCCTTAAAGTTTGTTGAACATCCCTGGAGTTAATTGAATTTTCTTGAATTCCCATGAAGTTTATTGAATTTTATGAAATTCGTTGAACTTCTCAGAAGTTCATAGAGCCCCCCCCCCCCCCCCCCTTGAAGTTCGTAGAACTTCACTCAAATTAATTAAATTTCCATGAAGTTTTTTGAACATCCCTGAAGTGCGTAGAACTTCCTTTAAGTTCGTTGAATTTCCCTGAAGTTCGTTTAAGTTCTTTAAATTTCCATGAAATTTGTCAAACTTTCCGAAAGCTTCACTAAAATTTTACGAAAAACAATTTACTAATGCAAAAATAGTACAAGCATAGAAAGCTCTCAATTAACAACTGTGGAAGTGCATCTAGAACACTACGTTGAGAGCCAGCGTTTAGTCCCAGTAGGGGCGTAACAAAAGTCAGGAAAAAGAAGAAGAAGGATAATGTTTTAATTGGTATGTATGCTTTTTTTCTATTACGATTTATTAACGGCCAACATTTCTTTGAGAAGTAACAGTTCGGTTCATAAAATATCATTTAAAATCAGATTCTTCGTTGGTTTGTCTACTTTTTTCAGTCATAGTAAATTTTTTCAACTTCAACTCAAGAAGCTGTTTCTTGATAGTAAATTTTTTCCACTCCAATTCAAGAAGTTGTTTTTTTGATTTTCAGGCTGTCTTGTTTCACTTGCAATAGCACTTTTTGTGTCTCGTTGCTCTCTTCTTGTGATTCAACATATCCACGGAATAGTTCCAGTTTTTCGTTCTTCGCGTTAGACCGCTTACTCGCTCTTGTTCCTGTCCTAACTCTCATTCCGAGCTCATCAGGTTGTTCTTCTGCTTCCATCGATTCACCGTTAAAAACTTCTTCAAGGAATTCTTCTACAAACACTTCATTTCCTTCTGCAGTTTGAGTTTCCATGTACGGTTCCGTTTTATCATCCGTCGGGAGGTTTCTCTGAGAGGGCTTGCGACATCCAAACGATTTTGCAGCATCTATGCCGGAAACGGAGACATCCAACCCGACGGATCTAACCACACTTTCTTCATATTGGTTTAAATGTTTGGTCTTATTTGAGCCTCCTCCTGTTGATGTTGAGGTGTAGTTTGTTTTTAACTTTATATTTGTAATCCACCCACACCTCAAATTAATAAAGAGAAGTGATTTTATGCAACTACAGTGACCGGCGAAAAAAAAGATCCATCGAGCCGTATACTAATCAGGCATAGATATCTTTACAACTTCGTATCAATAGCAACTTTCTTACACGTACTGTACATATTTGGGTATCATTCATGAGGCTTAGCGTAAAAGTTTGAATATACATATTCGTTTCAGTCAACTGCATGTGAAAAACGAAATAAGCTTGTGTTTACGGTATGTCAATAAAAAAGATCCATTAGGAAAAAAAATACTTTCCGTGTACATCCACTTGGCTTACCCCTTGTTGATCATGCTTTTGACATTCCTTTATTTACATCCATCCCAGATAATTGCTACAGTTGTGAGAAATAAGTGAGTTTAGCCCAAGTGACGAGTTTCTTAAGAATCGATCATGGGAGGAAAAAAAATAACAGTCCAAGTTCGAAATCTTATCGTGCGCGATTGCTCAAAAAACGAAACTCAGCGCAAAGTTGCCGAAAAGTATGGTTTAAGCCGTGGTGCAGTGCAGAAAATAGTTTTAAAACACCAAAAGCTTGGAAGTGTCGCAGATCGAACAGGACGTGGACGCAATCGCAAGTCTGATCACCGCGAAGACACTGGAATCATCCGAGAAATTAAAAAGGATCCGTTTGTTACCATCCGTGCGCTCAGAGAAAAGCTAAGCCTTTCGATATCCGATCGTACAGTTCGGCGACGCATTGCTGAGCACGGTTTGAAAAGTCCTTTTGCTCGGAAACGGCCGTTCATAAGTAGGGTGAATAAGGAGAAGCGATTGCGGTTCGCAAGAAACCATATAAATAAGCCACTGGAGTTCTGGAAACGGGTTGTTTGGTCAGACGAATCAAAGTTTGAGCTGTTCAACAGAAAACGACGACTGCGAGTTTGGCGGAAAAGCGATGAAGGGCTGAAGGATAAACATCTACAAGGGACCATGAAGCACGGCGGTGGAAATATCATGGTCTGGGGCTGTTTCTCATGGTTTGGAGTGGAGAATCTGGTTCTCATCAGTGGTATTATGACGGCAGATGGGTATATAGATATTCTGAACGAGAATATGGAAGAATCTTTGTTGAAAATGGGTCTGGAAGATAATTACATTTTTCAGCAAGACAACGACCCAAAGCATACGGCCAAGAAAACACAAGCTTTTTTCCGTGCCTATCGGATTAAACCCTTGAAATGGCCTCCCCAGAGCCCGGATTTAAACCCAATTGAAAATATCTGGGCAATTCTTGACAATAGAGTCGAAAAAACCCACGTAACAAACAAGCAAACATATTTTGCGGCACTGGAGCAGGCCTGGAATGAGTTGGATCCACAACACCTCAGAAACCTAGTCGAAAGCATCCCGAAACGATTGCAGTCCATCATTGAAGCAAAGGGAGGTCATATTGACTATTGAAGAGTTGATTCCAACTCTTTCGATTATTTTTTTTTATTCATACATGAAGTGGATCTTTTTTTATGTCATACGTATTTTACTAAACTCCAATAATTTTGTTTTTTATTTTATGCAAGGAATAAAAGTGATCGTTGTTTTTGTACTGAAATGGTTCGTCTACCTTGTGATCAAAAAGTTCCGGTAATTTGAAAAAAAACGCATTTATTTCAATTTTTAATTGATATCTTTATTATCGCCTTCAAAGTACTCGCCATTAGAGGCAACACACATATGCCAGCGCTTTATCCAATCATCCATACATTTTTTATAGGCCGATGAATGTATGGCTTTCAGTTCTTCCAGCGAATTCTTTTTTATCGCATCAATCGATTCAAAACGCCTACCTCTGAGCGGAATTTTCAGTTTTGGGAAGAGAAAGAAGTCGCACGGGGCAAGGTCTGGTGAATATGGTGCTTGTTTGATGGTATTGGTGGAGTTCTTGGCCAAAAATTCACAAATAGTGAGCGCGGTGTGTGATGGAGCGTTATCGTGGTGTAAAATCCACGAATTATTGCGCCACAATTCTGGCCTCTTCTTTCGAATTGCCTCACGCAAACGTCTCATAACTTGTAAATAATACTCTTTGTTAACCGTTCGACCTTCTGGAAGGAATTCAGAATGGACGACACCGCGAAAATCAAAGAAAACGGTCAGTAAAACTTTAATTTTGGAGCGACTTTGTCGTGATTTTTTGGTTTCGGCTCATCTTCGGCGCGCCATTCGGACGATTGTTGACTTGTGAGCATATCAAATTCATATACCCACGTTTCATCACCAGTTATGATGCGTTCCATGAATGTGGGATCGCTATCTGCGTTCGCAATCATCTGTTTAGCGACCTCAACTCGATGCTGTTTTTGCAAAAAATTCAGCTCTTTTGGAACAAGTCGTGCTTCAATGCGTTTCATGCCCAGAATTTCCGTCAAAATGTGTTCGGTCGATCCAAATGAGATATCAAGGAGTGCAGCTATCTCCCGAATGCTAATTGAGCGGTTTTCCATAACTAAATTCTTCACGGAAGCGATGTTTTCATCGGTAGTTGAGGTCGATGGTCGTCCAGAACGCGGCATGTCACTCACGCTTTCACGGCCTTCTTTAAAGTCTTTGTGCCAAACAAATGTACGATTTTGTGACATAGAGTCCTCACCAAAGGCTTTTTGCAACATTCTGAGCGTTTCCGCTGCAGAAAATCCGTTTGCAACACAAAATTTCACACAAACGCGTTGTTCCAATTTTTTATCCATGGTAAAAATCGCCGAGCGTCTATTTTTCGACTAACAAAAGCAGTTGTCAAAACAAAACTAATGGATAATTTGCTCTCACACTTTGACAGAATATCAGAACTAGTGTTGCCATCTTACACTAAAAAGATTTTACCGAAAAAATAAAGGCGGCCTTTTTAAATTGAAAATTACCGGAACTTTTTGATCACAAGGTATGTTTATTTTTCAGAAACAAAGTGGGTATTCCACTACGTTTTCAAAAATACGTGTTTTTTTCTCCAAAATAATACATTGATCAAAGGTGGATCTTTATTTTTGCCGGTCACTGTAGGAAAGACAAATAAACTTTTCATTATACTTCTGAACATCAAACGAACAAGTTGTTATTTAAATTGAATCTGAATCACTCTATCCACTGTGTCCAATGTTAATATTTTCAGATAATAACTCCGAATTTACCTTTTTCCACTCGGACACTTCTCACACCGGAGGACCTCGTTTGTTGAGTGCATTTCTCAAATAATCCCACAATCTGTGGGGGTTTCTTTTGGCATCGGGAGTTTTTAACAGACCCCGAGCAAGGTCTAGGTTTTCTTCCATGAATTGCACAAGAAATTCCACTTTAGAGGAGTTGATGCTCAACGCATTTCATGGCGATTCCGTGGACCAAAAATAAACTTTAATTAATGATTGAGTTCAATTCAAACATTATATTTGTACTTACATATTGGTGCATGCATACGTTTTACCGATTATTTTTGCAATCAAATTCGTATTTGCTTCTGCATTTCACGATCGTATTGAGACTATGATAGCACTTATGAGTAAGACGAAAAACTTCTGCTTTACGGTATATTCGTAGTCGATTCGTGCTCAAAAATGCTCTAACTTAATGTTACCCAATGCCAATTTTTACTCGAAGATCTAGTACTACCCTACGCGTTTCACTCGTTTCGAGCTCGAATCGAAATCGGAAATGGCAAATGTGGTCGAAACGAAAAAATAGCACTCGTATTGAACTGCGCAATATCACCCCAGTTAACCAGTCTAGGTATAAGAAGATTCAATCTCACTTTTACGACGTTGAAAAATATGTTCATTTTCGATTTTTGCAACTTTTTGCATAAAATACTATTTTACTTCAACTTTGTTTCATTGAAATTCATTGCACATAATCTATGACAACTATCACACCACACCACCATGGGTACCATGCCTTTTCCAGATGCAAACACAGCCATGTGGCAAATAAGATACTTCGCGAAATTGGACCGTCTTTATGCCGACTACTCAGAAGGTACCGTTCTTGAAGAAAGCTTTTAGCTGAGTGTCACTTTCTAGACGTCAGAAAGATCTCAAAAGCCATCAATTTTCAAAATAGAACTGATTTCTTATCGGAGGCGATCAATCTTTTTCCAGGATTATATTCTCTCGGAAAACTTTCCTGCTAGTCCCAAACTACTTTCCATCCTATATTTGACACCCGATTTCAGCCGTACATTTAAAATCCTGCAGGCTCAGTCCCCGTGGCCTGACCTAACTAGGTAAACGAGACAGCAAACAAAATTTTCACCCGACAATGTGGCGCCTTATGTGCATTCCACTCCCTTCTCATCATCGCCTGGTGGAGGTGATGATTGAAATGGAGTCAAACGAAGAACGAAAGACGTCATCATCTGTTGCTCATCATAGCAACCTTCGGAGAAACGTGCTTCGTTTGGGTCGCCTTGGTTCCATCCACATTCTTGACAGTAGGGGTGGTGTCTTTATAGTTTTTTTTTCTCTATAAGTTGCTACAGTCTTCTGTATGGAACTGTTGGAAAATAATCCGAACTCTGTGAAGTAGTTAATCGTTCAACCGTTCTTACCCTTTTTACAAAGAAGAGTATTGCGACCGCTTGAAAATCTTTTCGAGGCCCGCAGGGCCAAGTGTCCAATGAGAAAATCAATGGTAGGCATTATGACTGTCCTGAACTAAACTGGCTTCCCCACGCCAGAAGTGGAGTACCCCAGTGGAAGTTATACAGTCTCGCGGTGTGTGTTGGGGGGGGGGGGGGGGGGGGGGGGGTTTAGGAGAAACTTGTCTGCATTTCTTCGATGATTTATAGGTTATAACTATATGCAATAATTTCTAGCTCTGGAGTTTGAAGGTCACAGCTCTACTGAAAATCCAATGACCCATTTTTCGACCACATGCCTGTTCATACCCGTACATTCTGAGGTCATCTTTATATACAATAACCGCCCAGGAAAATAATCTTCACATAACAAATGGATATTTGAAAAACTTTCACAATTCCAGAATAAAAATGGAAATTCTTGATCTTGGCGTGGAGTATAGTTACATTTTCTCTAACAAAAAACGACTTCACCTGATTCCTTAGGTGGCGAAAAACTTAAGAATAGGAACGGCAAAAAACCTACCGACGCACATTTTTTTTAAAGAAACGTAACCAAAACACATTCGATCTCAATCACTCCGAATTTCGCAAAACACTCGAAGATTTGGTAATTTCATTCTTTATTTACACAGAATAACTGAGTATTGCTTGTTTTTAATTGGCAAAAACGACGCAGCAAAAGCAAAACACGTCAGTTTCAAAGCACAGATTGCTGCGTTCTCCGATGTTAATAGTTTCGAGTTTGGTGATAATGATGATATAATACTACTATCTATAGGGAAGAGAATCTCACATCCTTAATAAAGTTCACACTCTTGTATCGAGCCCTTGATCTCCAGAATAAACTCAATAAATGGTGTTCCGATCAAAATTTGGGCAAAACAAGTAATGTGTGTGAGTCGATCAAAGTTTTTATTAATTAGTCAAATTCTTTTTCTTTTTCAAGTTCAGTATTCTGTAGTAACACAGGAGAAATATTCAGCTAAACTTCCTTTTTACCAAATTCCAATTGCAGGGTCTATCGTTTAACACCTGCCAAAGATTTCACGTCTCCACGTCCACTTTATACGCCGCAGAACGCCTTTATTTGCCTTGAACTGTTTCTCGCTCACAACAGCTTTTAAGTCTTTTAAGGTTACGCTTGACGATGGCCGTGTTGGGAGGGTTCTTGTCCTTGGGCACCACTTGAACGTTGTTGGCAGCATACCACTCCATGGCCTTTTTCCGTAATGGCAAGATGCCAAATCCGGCCAAAATAGAACGGAACAATTGTGTCGCTTCAGGAAGGCAGTAGACGTTTTTGTAGGCACTCGGTCAGATAAATTTCCTGGTTGACGGTTCTGGTCGCAATATAAACGTTGCTTTTCAAGCCACAGGTACAGATGGCCTGCCACACCATCTTCGCGAACTTTGACAGTTTAATGTATTTGAAAATATCTGCCATTTTTCCTCATCCGGTTGCCGTATAAAATTCCTGTCCAGGAAGCTGTTTAAAGTCTGCCTTGACGTAAGTTTCATCGTCCTGTACCACGCAATCAAACTTCGTCAGCATCGTCGTGTACAACTTTCGCGATCGTGCTTTGGCCGACGTGTTTTGTGTATCGTCGCGATTTGGAGTCACCACTTTCTTGTAAGTCGACAGTCCAGCTCGTTTTTTTAGCTCTATCCACGATTGAAGGCGCCACTCTCAGCTTCTTTGCGACATCTCGGACGGAGAGGTTGGGGTTCTGCTCGAAACAGCGGGCTACTCTGTTTGTGATCGCTGTGGCTTTACGATTTCCCAGCTTTCCTGGCTATCGACAAACGTTCACCGAACACTTTTAATACATTCAACAATTTCGCGAACTTGGCGTGAGAGTAGTTTGGATTTTCGCCATGCACGTGCAAAATTTTGATGCGTTGCTTCTCTTCCTTCGACGAAATTTTGATAACTGAAGTGCTAATCTCAAAATCAAAATAGAGGCATGATGCTACACCTTCACATCTTCAAAATGAGGGTGTGCAAAATGTTTGTAATGCACGATGAAAGGAAATGCGTCAAGTTTAAGTCGACCAAATTTTGATCGAAACACCCTTTA
>JAHHFK020001379.1:0-50371 GCA_024533555.2 Aedes koreicus
TATACATTAATTTATGAATGAAAGTCAAATCTGATTGATAAGCCCGAGTTACTTTGAGATTTTGTAGAAATGTCGTTTGGACGAAATGTTCTATCGACGAAATATTCTTTCGACGAATGTCCTTCGACAAAATTTCAATTCGACTGAATTTCAGGAATCGAAAAATTCTAAGAAACGTGCCCTGATAGCTGCAGCCAGGACTGGCGAATGTCATTTTCTATGAAAAATGTCCTTCAATTTTCACTGAAATACGGCAGAAAATCTCATTGTGCGGGGAAACAATGATGGAAATTTTCTTCTAAATCTCATCGATTTTTTCGTTATGATGAAACGTGACAGTGTTTTGGTCATCGATATTATTGATAGAATAAACACAAACTTCAAATAAAATATCCACACTATCGATTAAATATTATCACTTAAGTAATTTCATGTAGAAATTGAGAAAACAAAGTTCGTATGACAAAACGTCTTACTACTGCCTGATGATTTGATAATGACATGACAGTTCCCAAGCAACATCAAACTGTCATAATTGGTTGCAGCTACTAGATTGTAATTTATTTGGGTCACATTTAAGTTAATATTACTGCTTTGCAACATGTGTGCTACTAGGAATCATGATATATCCATTTTTCTCGCGATAAAGAGAACGCCTGTTTTTTCTTTGTCACTTGACGGCCATGAGATTTATCAGCTCTGACTACAGCATAGTCTTCCTCTGTTGCTGCAACTTTATCGACTAAGCTTAGGGAGCCTCAGAGTGATTATTAAAAAAAAGAAAAAAAAGATGGGAAATGATCTGTTTCTGACAAATTTCATCATTAGATATCGTTACTCCACGCATTAGGAGAATACAACAAAACAACAATCAAAGTGTAAAAAAAGAAGCTGAGCTTTGAAAGCCGCTAAATTGGAAGTGCTTTAATTATCAATTTTTGTCCGACCTAAACTAAAACAAAATTATTTCTTACCGAAGAACCAAGTGAGTCAAAATCGATAGTTATTTTTGGGACGTACCTGTAATGGAAAAAAAAACTAGAATTATTTACTTTTTCATAATTGATCAAGTCATTTAAAATTTCACAGCTATTAAAAAAGATTTCACAAGTAAAACAAATGAAAAATATTGGAAAATGATGTTCGGATTCCTGAAACGGTGATGAAATCGAGGTGGTAGACAAATTCTTGCATCTGGGCTTATTGGGGACCGCCGATAGCGACAATAGCAGAGAGATATAAAGGCATATTATGGCTGACAATCGTGCCTCTTTCGGACTCCTAAGGCTCCTAAGACGCTAAGATCGAACAAAGTTCGCCGAACTACAAAGTTGATCATCTACAAGACATTAATTAGACCGGTAGTCGTTTACGCCCATCAAACATGGACAATGCTCGCCAATGAGGTTTTTGAACGGAAGGTGATGCGTACGAGATAGGTGACAGAAGGCGAATGAACCACAACTTGCATCAGTTGCTAGGAGAACCTCCCATCGTACACACCGCTAAAATCAATCGTTGGTGGGCTGGGCTTGTCTTGAGAATATCGGAAGACAGCCCAGTTAAAATCGTTTTGCGATAACGATCGCACAAGAAGAGGGCACAAGAATAAGAGGAGCGCAACGAGCAAGGTGGTTCAATCAAGTAGGCGACCTGCGGATCCTTTGCAGACTGGCGAGGCTGGCGAAGTGCAGCTATGGACCGAATAGAATTGAGACAATTTCTACGTACAGCAGTGGCCACCCCAGCCTTATTTTTATTGCTAAGGTAAGTAATAATCCTTGTGGTGTCTCGTCACGCTGGAAACTGTCATGCTCCAATCCAGTTAAATTCGAAAATCGTTCATTCTAACGCAACCGAAAAGATCTCTCGCGTGTCTAATGAAGTGTGTTTCACCTGTTTGCACACAATCGAAATGTCTCACGGAGTGACAGTTTGTGAATGAAAAATTTTACTCTCCGACTAACTTCTGGTCCATCTAGATCTTGCTTTTTCTAGCCGAGATCCAACCTCCAGAGAAAACCGGAAAGAAACGGTAATTGAAATTCTTCTCATTAAAAGCTACCTTTCAGCCCCTTCCTGCGAACCGTATATTATCGTCGTCATGAACTTCATGGGCGCAAGAAACCCATTCCGATTCACATCACATAAAATTCCTTCACTCGAAGAAGAAGAAGAAGCTTCTACGTTGGCAAAAGGTTCACACAGAAATTTTCCTCCAGTATCACCTGACTTGGCTCAGCTGCCTTGGTGCTACATGGCGCTGAAAAACGAACCAACCCACAATTGATTCGTTCCCTTTCTCTCTCCCCTCCGCCATTCGACGACTTTGACTGGGTGGACTGGGGTGGAAAATTTTCCATATCTATGCAAATGCTCATCTCGGCATGCTTTCTTACCGTCGTCGACGTTTTTTCTTCGGTACAATTGAAATGAAAACTTCACGTCGTTCGTCGGTTGCGCGCCATCAACCGGCTCAGGTCTGTAAACGCATAATCGTTCTTCACTTTTCTTAGGAATTAATATTAATGATTTTTCCGTTTTCATAGTTTTTTTTTCTGCTCGCTGTCCCCAGCGAACGAGTTTCAATTTCCATACTGCAGCGCTTGGCACCGGATGAGGATAAATGATGAGCTGTTTCCGCCGAGCGCGGCTTGGATTATCCATTTAATCGCAATTTATGGGCAGGTGAAGTCGGCCAACAGTTTGCCATCATCATCATCATCATCATCAACGTCATCATCTTCACCATCACCATCATCATCATCAGTATCGTGATTGAAATGTTGCTAAGCAAACATTACCATACAAAGGAATCCCGTCGTGGCAGAAGGGGAATTGAATGGAGATGGTTCCGCCGATCTATAGGAAACCCCATGAATAATTATAGGCAACGGCTTTGGCACCTGGTAAACCTGACGAGCCTTGACGGGTTTTGCTTTCGAAGGTAATAGGCATGATGCTGGCGTTGAACCGGTAATGATGCCATATTAATTCGCTTTCAATTAACTACAGTGGATTCTCATTTTACGCGACTTCGTTTGACTGACTTGTGCTAAGATAAGTGTTTTTATTTTGACGTGATTTGTTCGAAATAATGTGATTTTCTTGAAATGACGCGAGTCAATCTTAAATGGCGAAGCAAATGAAATTACCTAGTGCCCAAAAATATGAACTGTATTTCATAATCTAAAAATCAGTTTTAATGTTTTTAATCAAATTTTTCCTTACAAATGGCTTATTTAGACCAACAGTTTTTTAAAGCTACCCATTGCCACTTTCAGGCACCATATAAAATAGGAAAAAAATTAATGAGAAGATTCAATTTTCATCCACTAGATAACATTATCAATACATAACCGGTAATTACTTAATATTTTTTCCACAAGCGTCTGTTCTTTTTGCGATCTTCGATGGTCTTCGATGGTCTTTATCCTAGTTAACTTTGCTTTAAAAAACATATAGCTACTTATGTTTAGAGATTATCTAACTATGACTTTTTTTTTGTTAACATACGCCAAAGTCACGAATCTCAGCCCCGAACATGTTTCGAAAATACCCAAAAAGTAGCTTGAGTGATTACGATGGGAGATGAAACCAGCCCGAGGCTAAAAATCTCGAATTTTTTTCGTAAAATTACGAAAAATTTCCTTAGTGGTCCGGTGGTGCGAATGATCGAATAAGCACAGAAAAATGAACAGGTGAGATGTTGTTGTTCGCCGAATGTAGTGGGGCGGTGGTGTGGATCATGATTAATTGGGATCTATACTATTGGTTCTCTTACGACGAGAAGTATCACCATATCTTGGACCGAGTATACCACTATCACATTTTATGAATGGCCCTAACAGCATCCTTACTGTTGGTATAAATCGGTACTAACATTTAAATATTGTACTAGAAGTAGCTTGAATTCAACGTATGATGATGATGTTGATGATGACGATAACGATGATTGTATCAAGGGAGCTTTCAGCACTGGCATAACCTGAATTCGAATTTGACCAAGATTGCATAGCTGTTTGTGATCTTCAAATTTCTGTATGCAGGGCCAATAACGGTGGGCGAACCCGTAAGCAGATACACTTACACGAAACCCGGGGGAACAGAAATGAGAATCTCCTCCCATAAGCAAGTTTACACAGACAAGTATATAATCGTGCCCTAAATTGACAGGACAAACTCAATAGATAAGGTCGAAGAGCCCGCCCCCGTTTCGCGAACTATTAACAGTTGAGAGGAGGCAGTTCCAAGGCTTCAAACGGTAAGTTGACAACCAAGAAGAAAAGTGCAATCGAACTCCGGTCCTCACAAGTTCCTATCTCACGTCTCCACGAGTTATATGATCACAAAAGATTGCCAGCTGAAACATGGGGATGGTGGTTTTCGAAACCTGGGAAAGTAACAATAGCGAAGTGAGAAGATGCGACTTAAGCTTATGAACCTGATAATCTGTTGATGATCAAAAATCATAAATCTTTACTGAAGTTTTCATTCGAATTATGACTTACTCTGTTTTTCAGCTTTTCCAGAACTATTTTAATATTAAGACATACCCAATTCTTATTTTCAGTCATGAAGCAGTAGATTTTAGATATATAAAATAATGAGGGACCATCAGGGCACGAATATGGATTTCCGGTAAAACTGACGCGGTTGATCAAAGCAACGATGGATCGAGTGATGTGTGTCGTCCGAGTATCAGGGACGCTCTCGAGTCCGTGGATGGATTGTCGTGTTTGTTGTTTAACATTGCACTGGAGGGTGTGATTCGAAGAGCTGGGATAGACACGAGTGGCACACTATTTGGCTTCGCCGACGACGTTGATATCGTAGCACGTAACTTTGAGACGATGGCGGAAACGTACATCAGACTTAAGGCTGAAGCTGGTAGGATTGGGCTTGTGATTAATGCGTTGATAACAAAATACATGAAGGGAAGAGGCTCACGAGAAGACAATGTTAGCCTCCTAGCACGAGGTCAGATCGACGGTGATGAAATCGAGGGAGTAGACGAATTTGTGTATCTGGGCTCATTGGTGACCGCCGATAACGACACCAGCAGAGAAATACAAAGGCGCATTATAGCTGGCAATCGTGCCTACTTTGGACTCCGAAGGACGCTAAGATCGAACAAAGTTCGCCGAACCACAAAGTTGACCATCTACAAGACATTAATTAGACCGGTAGTTCTCTACGGCCACGAAACATGGACATTGCTAGTGGAGGACCAACGCGCCCTTGGAGTCTTTGAACGGAAGGTGCTGCGTACGATCTACGGTGGAATGCAGATAAAAGACGGAACGTGGAGGAGGCGAATGAACCACGAATTGCACCAGTTGCTGGGAGAACCTCCCATCGTACACATCGCAAAAATCGGTCGACTACGATGGGCTGGGCATGTCCTAAGAATGTCGGACGACAGCCCTGTGAAAATGGTTCTCGAAAACGAGCAAGGTGGATCGATCAAGTAGAAGGCGACCTGCGGACCCTCCGCAGACAGCGAGGCTGGCGAGGAACAGCCATGGACCGATTACAATGGAAACAACTTCTGTGTACAGCAGAGGCCACACCGGCCTTAGTCTGATTGTTAAGGTAAGTATCAGGGCACTCGATTGAAGCAAATTGGAGAAAATTGGTCAACTTCTTGTTGATAACAGTTTATGGATCACGAGCGCGGCCTTCTTCGTTAGGAGATTCGTTTCCCTATATTCGCGGGTTTCGCGTAAGTGTTTCTGCTTACGGGCCCGCCCAAACGTTTTTGGCCCTTCATACAGGAGCTTGATGATCACAAACAATAAACGGAATACTGATCAAATCGTTTTTCAGATTATTCCACTGCTATGGAAAGTTACCTTGCTACAATAGATGGTAGTATTACATCATCATCATCACGAGCGCGGCTTCTTCCTTCTCAATAGGGCATTCTCTTGTTCGATAGGTCGCATTTTTTACCAATTCTTCAATTTTGAGGCTGGATTTAGTTGTAACGGTCCCGCAGATTGGTCAATTTACTCATTATTGTTGCTCACTTAGTTAACTTTTCTACTTCATATTAAAGGGTGTGCACGATGAAATTGCCACACTATGAAATTGCTCTAACTTTTTAACCGTTGGGTAGAATTTAATAACAATTTGGGTGGATTTAGTTCATAGTGCATTATTTACATTCTGCAAGTTTTAAAGTCCTGTGATCAAAACTCGCGGAAATGGAGTCGAAAGAACAGCTCGTGCGTGATAAAATCTTGCGCATTCATCACGAGAACAAGGATCTCTCGCATCGTTCCATCGCTAAAACGTTGGGAATCGCGAATTCCACGGTGTCGCGAGTGATTAAGCGGTTCGAGGAACGGTTGACCACCGATCGGAAGCCCAGAAGTGAAGGAAAAAGTATTCCGTACAACACCAAAAATCACAACCGCGTAGTTGGGGCCTTCAACCGAAATCCGAACGCCTCCGTTCGGGATGTGGCTAAGAAGCTGCACCCAACCCAAAGTTTTGTCCAGAAGGCCAAAACTAAGGCTGGGCTTCGAACGTTCAAGGTACAAAAGGCCCCTAATCGCGACGAGAAGCAGAACAAGTCCGCCAAAACCCGTGCCAGGAAGTTGTACCTCAACATGCTGACGAAAGTTGAATGCTGCATCATGGACGACGAAACATATGTGAAGGCCGACTTCAAACAGATCCCCGGCAACCTGTTTTTCACGGCCAAGGATAAGTTCAGCGTTCCGGAGCATGTCCGCACTCAGAAAATGTCCAAATTTGCGAAGAAATTCCTCGTTTGGCAAGCCATCTGCACGTGCGGGAAGCGGAGTGCACCTTTCGTGACCCAGGACACGATGAACGGACAGGTGTACATAAAAGAGTGCCTCCAGAAGCGGCTGCTTCCTCTCCTGAAGGCCCACAACGTCCCAACAATCTTCTGGCCGGATTTGGCCTCATGCCACTACTCCAAGGACGTGCTGAAGTGGTATGCGGACAATAAGGTCAATTTCGTGCCGAAAATGTTCAACCCTCCCAACACTCCGGAGCTCCGCCCCATCGAGAAGTACTGGTCGATTATGAACCAGCACCTTCTTAAACGACCTAAGGTAGTGAAGACAGTCGAGGAACTGAAGAAAGTTTACATGCAAAAAACGGTTGATTCACAGGTTGTGCAGAATCTTATGGCCGGGGTTAAGGCCAAGGTGCGGGCATTTGCGTATGGACTGTAAATAAAATACAAGTAAAATGGTAAAATGAAGTTTAATAGTTATTTCTCAATCCCTGAAAATTTGATGGCAATCGGATGAAAACTCGAATTTTGCGAATCAATTTTGTGTGTGGCAATTTCATCGTGGACACCCTTTGCATACTATTTCATTCAGGGTTTTATTTTATCATCAGGGGTTAACCAGAGAATCAACGTCCCAGTGTCTAAGAATTGGACTTCAATAAAGATGACACTCCAGATGGACAATATCCTAATATCGCTAATGGTTGGAGGAGCAGAGTGGCCATATTGCGTTTAATATATACATAGTGATTTTATTATAATATATAACAGTTATATTATTCTATAACGTATATGATATTCAAGCTGAAATTGGACGATGGAGTGATGTGACAATTGGAGTCTAGGAGGGAATGAACAGTGTCATTTTAATGATGAAATTTGTCAGAAGCAGATAATTTCCATCAACATGAGAGGCCATAGGAGTGGACAGTAATTTGTTGATAGAACTAAGATAATTGAAGAGAAAGCATTGATAGTTCCGTATAGAGTAACGGCAGGTTATGAAATTTGAAACATACAAGTTGAAAACGAGCGGAGGGCATATGAAGGTAGTATACAATCGGGCGCATAATCTATTACCAAACTACCCCAGATGCGGGGTAGGCAAGGGTGAGGATACCCCCTTGACTGGTAAAAGAGTATATGACCGATCGTGCTCTTATACTATCTATTGCTTTGTTCTGGTTCTAGCGATCTGTTTATTTCCCTCTCCCGATGCCTAACATGGGTGAGAAATTATCTCTTGCTGTTTGGTAGGTAGGTTCTTAACGTAACGCTTGTTAATCATTCCATGGATACATCGAAAGGCAAGTTTTAGGTTGAAGTTTCATCGGATTCAATAGGTGAGTACCTTCCAGTACGGTAAACTGATCCTGATATTGATAAGAGGTGGTTAGCTCGGCTGACTAGTGAAGACGGCTGCATTGCAAACGAATGGAAGTCTTGTTTAGTAACAACTCGAATATTTATCAAACGATTCATAATCACCCTAGTTGCTAAATTGAATCATAATGATATTATTGAAACGAACACCCCTAGAGTTTTGACGTAGGACTACGTCTTTGTGTAATACAGGGGTACACGTTGCGAGTAAATAAAATAAGGGGGGGGGGGGAAATGTTATGGGTTTTTGTTTATTATATAATATTTTTTATTATGATCTTTTTTATATTTTTTTTTCTATTTTTTTTTTATTTTTTTTTTTTCTTTTCTTTTTTTTTTCTCACCAATCAGACTAAGGCCGGTGTGGCCTCTGCTGTACACAGAAGTTGTTTCCATTGTAATCGGTCCATGGCTGTACCTCGCCAGCCTCGCTGTCTGCGGAGGGTTCGCAGGTCGCCTTCTACTTGATCAATCCACCTTGCTCGTTGCACGCCTCTTCTTTTTGTACCTGTCGGTTCGTTTTCGAGAACCATTTTCACAAGGCTGTCGTCCGACATTTTTACGACATGCCCAGCCCATCGTAGTCGACCGATTTTTGCGATGTGTACGATGGGAGGTTCTCCCAGCAACTGGTGCAATTCGTGGTTCATTCACCTTCTCTACGTTCCCTCTTCCATCTGCACTCCACCGTAGATCGTACGCAGCACCTTCCGTTCAAAGACTCCAACGGCGCGTTGGTCCTCCATTAGCAATGTCCATGTTTCGTGGCCGTAGAGAACTACCGGTCTAATTAATGTCTTGTAGATGGTCAACTTTGTTGTTCGGCGAACTTTGTTCGATCTTAGCGTCCTTCGGAGTCCAAAATAGGCACAATTTCCAGCCATAATGCGCCTTTGTATCTCTCTGCTGGTGTCGTTATCGGCGGTCACCAATGAGCCCAGATACACGAATTCGTCTACTACCTCGATCTCATCACCGTCGATCTGACCTCGTGGTAGGAGGCTAACATTGTCTTCTCGTGAGCGCCTTCCCTTCATGTATTTTGTTTTCAACGCATTAATCAGAAGCCCAATCCTACCAGCTAACTTCTGTATTATTTGTAACATTGATTTTTTAGGGGGGTCTTGTTGGGCCTTCTCCAACCCTCTGTCTCGCCGGAGGACCATCGTGCACAGCACTGTTTAGAGTCCCACGCTGGCACGAGGACGATGATCAGCCGCTCCTAACATGGAGAACAGACGCTGTTTGGAGCCGCCCCTAACATGGAGAACAGACGCTCAGATAGACTGCGCCCTTTGAAGAGGGCAGCCCCCTTTCCCTGTCAGCATATGACCAAGGGTCCACCGGGGTTGGTTACCCGATCTTTCCTATGGTTACTCATACCCCAGTCGGCACCACGGGGAGGTAGGGATAGGAATTACTGGACAAGAGGCTAAGGATCGCAGTAGGATCTATTTTATACCTGCATGTACGCGAAGTACCAATGGTACGCATTGTCCAGTCATTTACCAACCATATTTCTACGCATCAATTTTAAAATTAGAATTGATTGATTTTAAAAAGGAGTATGGGAAAAGTAAATAAAGGTATGTTTATATGTGTTTTTAAAAAATTAAAGAAGATATAGGATATTGGGGGCGGGGGGGGGGATGGTTAGGGGTGTTTTTTGTGGGGGGGGGGGGTGGGGGGGGGGGGGGGGGGGGGGGGGGGGGGGGGGGTGGGGGGGGGGGGGGGGGGGGGGGGGGGGGGGGAGGGGGGGAGAAAAGGGGGGGGGGGGATTTGGGGGTGTTGGGTTGGTTTTTTTACCGCGCCCTGGCTGAACATGGCATTGCTTTAAACGCCGCGTCCTTTTCAGGACTGACTTAAATCAATTAGCGAATGGCCCTGACGTGTATGGGAATTCGATTGCTACGTAGTCCTACGTCACCTTTGCGCACAACCCCATTGGGCTGTACCTTGTAGTTTTTATTGCTTATGGTTGTGTTCATTTCTACGCTAACGCATCTACAAGCATAGTCCAAAAATTTTGAAAGCGGAAATGGAAATACATTTTTTTCTGGAATTCACTTTTATTGCTCAGTTTAGTCTCGCATAAGATCAAAATACTTGGTCCAACGATCTTCCAACTTTGTTGTCCCATCACGGAAGTGACTTTCTGGAAGGCCTGCAAAATACTCCTCCACGACGGCTATAACCTCTTCGTTTGGTGAAAAATGTTTTCCACGAAGGATTTTTTTTAGGTTTGAAAACAGCCAGAAGCCAGAGGGAGCTAAATCTGGCGAATGGGGTGGATGCTGCAACAATTCGTATCCCAATTCACTGATTTTCACGATGGTTTTTTGAGCTGTGTAAGCAGGTGCATTGTCTTGATGAAAAATGATTTTTTTCTTCTGCAAACCGGGTCTTTTTTCACAAATTTTTTCATCCAACTGGTCCAAAAGGTCACAATAAGAATCAGAGTTGATTGTCTTACCAGTTTGAAGATAATCGATCAATAAAATTCCTTTTGCATCCCAATAAACTGACGCTAACACCTTCTTGGCTGATTTCTGGACACGTACTCGCTTCGGAGCCGAAGTGTCTGGTTCACACCACTCCTTAGCCTCTTGATTTTAATTCAGGATCATGGTGGTAGACCCAAGTCTCATCCATAGTGATGGATCGACGCAGAAAATCCTTTTTATCCTTTCAAAATTGCTCCAAATGTTGCTCAGAAATTCGCATTGGAACGAGTTTTGGTTGCATTGTTAGCAAATGCGGCACCCATTGTTCACACAGTTTTTTTAAATCCAAAAATTCAGCCAAAATATGCCATGTTGTTCCAAGTGAGATGCTTATGGTGACAGCTATTACATCCACAGTCGATCGATGATCTTCCAAACCCATACTGGTGTTGATGCACTTTTTTGACGTCCTGAGCGTGGATCGTCTTACACGCATGTACGGCCAAGCTTAAACTCCAAACCCCATCGATGGACGGTTGGAAATGAAGGAGAAGACTCCTTTAATACTTTCACCATCTTTGCATGGATCTCAGTAGCCAATAAACCTTCCATAACAAAAAATTTAATCACTGCACGATATTCGGATTTTTCTTACACTGACACGTTAATTACAAATGGCTTGTAAACAAAGAATGGATGCACAGATCGAAATGAAATTTTTAGTATGTTCTTATGAAAGAGAAAATATTAAAATGGCGTAGAAATTTTGGTTTTTCTACTGCTCCATAAATGCCACTTTCAAAACTTTTTGACTAACCTAGTATCACGTATAAAGAGAATCTAGTGTATCAGTGTCACTTTCCCCGCTACAGTAGCATCTGGAATGTGAATTAGTAATTCAAGAATATTCTACTGTTCTAAAGAGGAAAACGAAGACATGCAGTTGGCAGAAGTGCTTCTATATCATCTTTCATAAGATCTCCGAAAAGTTTTCCCTTTTATTGGTCGGAAAACTTCATTGTTTTTACCCCCCCCATTTATCTAGCGGGCGTTCATATGTACGCATTAGTCAAGTAAGCACTTCGCATTCGATCCGCGAACCGACACGCGTCCTCATCTCGCATATCCACACCCTTGTAATCAGGAAATTGATACTTGGAAAAGCCATTGGTGCGTGCGATATGTTTATTGCTGCTGTTTTCCTCCTCTCCGGCTGGTTTTATTTTTCTACGTGCTATAGCAAACCACATCGCAAGGTTGGAACTCGCCCACCCCAACGAGGCAGTTCAGGCTCTCACTGCGCTGAATATCTTCCTTCCCATACAATAACCCACGCAGCATCAACGACCCCCCCTCCCCTGATGACACGGCGGATAAACAATCGACAGACGTCAATACGGTGAGGCAGCCGAAGGGGCGAAAACAGCAGAACCAGAAAGGAAAATAACCCCACCAAAAGAAAGCAAATCCATTTGCACCACCACCCTTTGAGGCATATGTACTGTTGGTAGGTGGGGCCTCGTTCTTCCGCAGGTCACCTCGACGGAGAGTGCAATATTTTCAACTCCATTGTACCGCCGTCGATGGTATTTCACGAGCCCGAGAGCACACTTATCGGAAAGCCGTAAACTTGAACTTTGCTGCTTTTGCGTTCGGATCCAAACTAGGCACCCAATCGGTCTAGGAAAGAGGAGGACCCAATCGAGGCCGGTCGAACAAGTAGGAAAATGAACGGTAAAGTACCGTATAGTAAAGTGTTACTACACATAAATATATACTCTTCGAGAGTGCGAAACTTCGGTCCCCCCTTCGCCAACATGTGCGAGGGCAACGCGAACGGCAGCGATGTTACGTAATTGGGAGTTGATTGTAAAGCCTCTTTCTTGTTTGGAATGACTTCTTTCTGGTTGGTTCTGCCGGAGAAGTGCTGCGAAGAAAACGATGCTTCCAGCGATGTTCGTCGTTCTTTTTATGGGCGATATGTATTGTGGAGCAATGACGGTATTGATAGTTGAAAGGAATTGGGTTGTTAAAGAGAGGCTTTATGAGTGGAGACCCCGTCGTCTTTGTATGGTGCTAATGAGGTTTCAGTTCGTTGGAGATGATGTGCAGATGGTTCCAGTAGAAAAAAAACGGCGAGAATCTATATCTATTTTAAATGGTTGTGTTGTCTAGCCACTGCTCTGAATATTCGGATCGACATGCGCATCGAAAGAATTTATTTCAATAGCTTCATTCTCATAGGCCCTACAGGCCGGTTCGTGATCGAAAATTCCACCTGTTCAACGAGTTCTAAAGACTGTATTCGATGAAATTTGGACACACAAAATAGGTCACCAAAAATTTTCCTTGAGCCCGATTCTTTTCAAACTTTCTGGAAATAAAGTACTACTAAATGGTTAAGTTTTGACATCATTGGTTTATTGAACCTCTTCTCCCAACCCAAATGCCCACACCTTTGCCTTGACCCCTTTCATCAAATTTTGGGCAATGATAGGACCGACTTGCTTACTTACTTTTAACCACACTTTCTTTAGTTCAAGTTCATTTTCTATCAGTTTTGGAGTTTTAACGAGCTTTGCCTTCATGATTGCCCAAAATTTTTCAATTGGGCGAAGTTCCGGAGTGTTTGGAGGGTTGACGTCTTTTGGTACAAAAACTACATTATTATCTTTGTACCAGTCTAAGACGGGCCGGGCATAGTGGCAAGATGCCAAATCCGGCCAAAACAGTGTCGGGCCATCGTGAGATCTCAAGAAGGGCAGAAGTCGTTTTTGGAGGCATTCGTCTTTGTAGATTTGTCCGTTGACGGCCCCAGAGGTGATGAAGGGCTGACTCATTTTGCCACATCAGCAGATCGCTTGCAAGACAAGGAATTTTTTGGCGAATTTCGACAGTTTCTTCTTCCGTACACTCTCCGGAACGGCCAACTTAGAGGTGGCGACGTAGTGTTCCTGTCCTGGCATTTGTTTGGTGTCGGCTTTAATGTAGGTCTCATCGTCCATCACAATGCAGAACGGTTTTGTGAGCCACTCCCTGTACAGTTTTCTTGCACGAGTTTTCGCCACCGAGTTCTGTTTATCGCTCCGGTTCGGTGCCTTCTGGACCCTGTACACATGTAATCCAGAACGTTTCATTGTTTTCTGCACAAAACAAACTGAAACTTTCGCCTTTTTCGCAACATCCCTGATCGAAATGTTGGGATAACGCTTAAATTGGTTCAATACCATCCTGGCCTTATCCGGATTTGATGTGCCACATTTTTTGCCACTACCATTTTTCCGCTTGGTTGTCTTACGGTCCTTGAACGTTTTGATCACATGAGATACGGTTGAATGTGCGATTCCGAGCTGTTTTCCGATCCATCGATGAGAAGCGTTTGGGTTTTCGAAATGAGTGCCCAAAATTTGTTTGCGCACTATTTCTTCATTCGAAGCCATCACTGAAATCACACGACCGATTTTCACGAAATTCATTACACAATTGACACAACACAATGAAATACATTCAGTTAAAATTTCAATAATTTTTACCCACACGCTAAAAAGCTACGAACAATTGCGTGTGTCCAAATTTCATCGAATACAGTCTTTATCATCAAAAATTCTTATACAATAAGAAATAAGGAGTAGCTTATTTCAAAATTCTACGTCTAACGCCAAGAAAATTAATTGAGAACTCAAAAATGCGTACTTAAGCGGACTGTGGTAGAAGGCTTTCCTCCAAACAAATCGAAATTCGCTGCATCTGGCTAGCTAATAACGTGCCTTGACAGGCTATCTGAGGCCTATTTTATTAGAATAAATAAGACCTTACCGCTGGTGAATGTAGCCTTGCTTCTTTTTGTTTTTTGGCTCCCTTCTCAGTTTTTTTTTCTTTGAAGATTTCCGTAATTTTTCAAACCTGTAATGCATATGTTTTTATTTCGATTGAAGAAAAAGCATGTTTAAGATAGAGTCATTTGCTATAACCTCTTTTTTTTTACTTAAATTTGTCCATTCTTTATTTTTTTTTATAGCTAATTGTATACACTTGCCGGCGCTGGTGCTGTAGTAAAGGCTGTTCACACCAAAATCCGGACAAAGTATTTATCCTGTTTCTTAGTCAAATCACTATGAAATGGAATGAAACTTGTTATGTACAGGGGGCGACACCGGCGTAGACCCATACCTCTCACGCTAAAGTCACGAGTTCGAATCTCATCCCCGGACAAGTTACGAAAATACCCAAAAGGTATTTGAGTGACTACAACGGGAGATGAACCAGCCCAAGGCTAAAAATGTCGATAATCAAGGAACATAAAAAAAAACTTGTTATGTACATAACCAATACATAGATAAACGTGAGCACACACATTTTTTACAAAGGCGCATTCTGTATTCTAGATGGTGCCGTCAGAACTAGCGCGCAGAAAATCTATCTTGCACAAATACTTGGAAAATCCCAATTCTACTGTTCGCTTCATCGCAAAATTTCTCACTAAATTCCATTGTGTTGTCAAGCATGACGAAACATACAACTTCAAAAAATTCGAATTTATCTCTCGGAAACGAAATTTTACACTGCAACTAGCCGGAAAGATGCACTTGAACATCTGAAACGGAAGTATAAAACCAAATTCCTTTAAAAATATCTGGTCTGGCAAAAAATATGTTTCTATGGGCTAAAATCTCAGATTTGCGTCACCACAGGTACCGTAAACGCTCTTACCTTTCCTGAGAAAACATGCGACTCAATCCTTGTTCTGGCCAGATTTGACCAGATGAGCAAAATAACGTTATTTACGTTCCCAAGGATTGTAATCCACCAAATTGTCCACAGCTCCGCCCGATTGAAACATACTGGTCAATGGTCAAGGGAAACCTCAAAAAGCTTGGTGGAGAGGTATCAACAATCCAAGAATTACGTTCTAACTGGCTCACTACTTCGAAGAAAATTGACAAGGACACCGAGCAAAGATTGATGAAAGGAGTGAATAAGAAAGTGCGCGCAACAGCTTATGGAAACAACTCCATATAAATCTATATGCAGTTGTGTTGAGTATCACATTTATCTATAAAATGAAATGAATAATATGAATAAAAAACATGCTGTTGTTTTTCTAAAATATTTTTTGTACGTCCGGATTTTGGTGTGAACGGCCTTATAATAGCGTGACTGCTACTTGGCGCTCCAGTGGGTCTGAGTTCAATCCCAGCCGAGGTCAGTGAGATTTTCCTGAGGCGAAAAAAACTCTGGTCACGTGTTCTTTCGAAAGGAAAGTAAAGCCGTTGGTTCCGGCTCATATGTTGGTGCGATATGTAGGGTGGTAAACCAGCCTAAGGCTGAGAGCAGCCTTACCCAAGCAACACAAAACTGGCATAATCGGTTGCAGTAATTTGATTGTGACATGATTGAGTTGCATTCAAGTAACTTCAACTGATTTGCAACAAGTGTGTTACTAGGGTAATACAGAAAGAAGAAGAAGAATGTTTTTGACACTTCTATATGACCAGCTACTTCTTTGTTTTTATTTTTCGACCTTCGAGTCGAGACTTCGAGTGTAAAATTCGATTTTTCATTTTTTTTTTATAAAAGTAAAAACGATTTTCAGAAGTCACTCATACACCCCTTTTGTGTAAGTCTTGTCCTTTACAAGTTCAAATATCAAAAAACTTGAGCCCTTTTCAAATGGCAGTCTAAATAAATTTTTAAAAAGCAAAGTATGCAAAGTTGCGTAAAAAGACATAGTCTACACACCCACAAAGTTTCATTGGATTCTGAGAGGGTTCTGCCAAACACTGGATGAGTTGGCGTGAAGCTCGTCAATTGCGGCATAAACCATCAGTATTACACCTGATGTTAGTGCCTTCATATAAACGTTCTACGACGTGGCAGTGAAATAAATGTGCAGAATATGTGATACTTTCACTACTGGTCAAATTCTTGGTTTCACATGCATGTTTATAGCATGAGATAAGCCCTCTCACCGTCGACAAGGTGAAAATTTTGACCCGCGAGAGGGATTTTGCAATTGAATTTATTTTTTAGATTAAAAAGCTCCTCCGTGAAAAGGGAAAATACGAACCTATAGATGCGATATTTAATAATTCTTGTTCCTATTGTATGGCTATTTAATTTAAATAACCATATTTTCGGCCAGTGTCGATAAGCAAACACCTTTAAAAAAGAAACAGTATAACTGATAGACGGCAGCAAAAGGAGTTACGATGCAAAATACGCTCTATATGTTGATCACAGACACAAAACTTAATTATATCCTAACATTAGGTAAAAAGACAACACAATTTTAAGGAAACTTTCTATATGGATTCTATTTCTATATATGCATTATGTCGTGACTTAAATTGATAAGTTAACGATTAGAAATGCACAATACAGCGTAAGATCACAAGTGCATGATAAGTAACCTATCAACTTTATTTGTTAAGATAACTTTCTAAGTGTGTTTACAGTGTTCTTGCATTAAAAATTCACAACATTTTAAACAGGTTTGCTATACTAGGGTGTCAGCTAAATGAAGAAAATCTTACCTAACTATCGAGAAATTTTTACCTGAAGTATTATCTATTTTGTTGAACATTTGATTTCAAGTTTCAACATTCGTAATTCGGGTTACCACAATAGTACTGTACCAGGGAGGCGGCTTCAAAATCATTTTCAGAATTTTGTTCAGAATCCTTTGAGGTGTCTTTTTCCTAGTAGTGCTACAACTTGACCATATTTGCACACCTTAAAGCAAGGCCGATCTAAACATCGTGATCGAAAATTCCACCTGTTCAACGAGTTCTAAAGACTGTATTCGATGAAATTTGGACACACAAAATAGGTCACCAAAAATTTTCCTTGAGCCCGATTCTTTTCACACTTTCTGGAAATAAAGTACTACTAAATGGTTAAGTTTTGACATCATTGGTTTATTTAACCTCTTCTCCCAACCCAAATGCCCACACCTTTGCCTTGACCCCTTTCATCAAATTTTGGGCAATGATAGGACCGACTTGCTTACTTACTTTTAACCACACTTTCTTTAGTTCAAGTTCATTTTCTATCAGTTTTGGAGTTTTAACGAGCTTTGCCTTCATGATCGCCCAAAATTTTTCAATTGGGCGAAGTTCCGGAGTGTTTGGAGGGTTGACGTCTTTTGGTACAAAAACTACATTATTATCTTTGTACCAGTCTAAGACGGGCCGGGCATAGTGGCAAGATGCCAAATCCGGCCAAAACAGTGTCGGGCCATCGTGAGATCTCAAGAAGGGCAGAAGTCGTTTTTGGAGGCATTCGTCTTTGTAGATTTGTCCGTTGACGGCCCCAGAGGTGATGAAGGGCTGACTCATTTAGCCACATCAGCAGATCGCTTGCAAGACAAGGAATTTTTTGGCGAATTTCGACAGTTTCTTCTTCCGTACACTCTCCGGAACGGCCAACTTAGAGGTGGCGACGTAGTGTTCCTGTCCTGGCATTTGTTTGGTGTCGGCTTTAATGTAGGTCTCATCCTCCATCACAATGCAGAACGGTTTTGTGAGCCACTCCCTGTACAGTTTTCTTGCACGAGTTTTCGCCACCGAGTTCTGTTTATCGCTCCGGTTCGGTGCCTTCTGGACCCTGTACACATGTAATCCAGAACGTTTCATTGTTTTCTGCACAAAACAAACTGCAACTTTCGCCTTTTTCGCAACATCCCTGATCGAAATGTTGGGATAACGCTTAAATTGGTTCAATACCATCCTGGCCTTATCCGGATTTGATGTGCCACATTTTTTGCCACTACCATTTTTCCGCTTGGTTGTCTTACGGTCCTTGAACGTTTTGATCACATGAGATACGGTTGAATGTGCGATTCCGAGCTGTTTTCCGATCCATCGATGAGAAGCGTTTGGGTTTTCGAAATGAGTGCCCAAAATTTGTTTGCGCACTATTTCTTCATTCGAAGCCATCACTGAAATCACACGACCGATTTTCACGAAATTCATTACACAATTGACACAACACAATGAAATACATTCAGTTAAAATTTCAATAATTTTTACCCACACGCTAAAAAGCTACGAACAATTGCGTGTGTCCAAATTTCATCGAATACAGTCTTTATCATCAAAAATTCTTATACAATAAGAAATAAGGAGTAGCTTATTTCAAAATTCTACGTCTAACGCCAAGAAAATTAATTGAGAACTCAAAAATGCGTACTTAAGCGGACTGTGGTAGAAGGCTTTCCTCCAAACAAATCGAAATTCGCTGCATCTGGCTAGCTAATAACGTGCCTTGACAGGCTATCTGAGGCCTATTTTATTAGAATAAATAAGACCTTACCGCTGGTGAATGTAGCCTTGCTTCTTTTTGTTTTTTGGCTCCCTTCTCAGTTTTTTTTCTTTGAAGATTTCCGTAATTTTTCAAACCTGTAATGCATATGTTTT
This sequence comes from Aedes koreicus, assembly GCA_024533555.2. Classification (NCBI taxonomy): domain Eukaryota; kingdom Metazoa; phylum Arthropoda; class Insecta; order Diptera; family Culicidae; genus Aedes; species Aedes koreicus. The sequence goes on from JAHHFK020001379.1 coordinate 19,020, forward strand.
TATTTCGATTGAAGAAAAAGCATGTTTAAGATAGAGTCATTTGCTATAACCTCTTTTTTTTTACTTAAATTTGTCCATTCTTTATTTTTTTTTATAGCTAATTGTATACACTTGCCGGCGCTGGTGCTGTAGTAAAGGCTGTTCACACCAAAATCCGGACAAAGTATTTATCCTGTTTCTTAGTCAAATCACTATGAAATGGAATGAAACTTGTTATGTACAGGGGGCGACACCGGCGTAGACCCATACCTCTCACGCTAAAGTCACGAGTTCGAATCTCATCCCCGGACAAGTTACGAAAATACCCAAAAGGTATTTGAGTGACTACAACGGGAGATGAACCAGCCCAAGGCTAAAAATGTCGATAATCAAGGAACATAAAAAAAAACTTGTTATGTACATAACCAATACATAGATAAACGTGAGCACACACATTTTTTACAAAGGCGCATTCTGTATTCTAGATGGTGCCGTCAGAACTAGCGCGCAGAAAATCTATCTTGCACAAATACTTGGAAAATCCCAATTCTACTGTTCGCTTCATCGCAAAATTTCTCACTAAATTCCATTGTGTTGTCAAGCATGACGAAACATACAACTTCAAAAAATTCGAATTTATCTCTCGGAAACGAAATTTTACACTGCAACTAGCCGGAAAGATGCACTTGAACATCTGAAACGGAAGTATAAAACCAAATTCCTTTAAAAATATCTGGTCTGGCAAAAAATATGTTTCTATGGGCTAAAATCTCAGATTTGCGTCACCACAGGTACCGTAAACGCTCTTACCTTTCCTGAGAAAACATGCGACTCAATCCTTGTTCTGGCCAGATTTGACCAGATGAGCAAAATAACGTTATTTACGTTCCCAAGGATTGTAATCCACCAAATTGTCCACAGCTCCGCCCGATTGAAACATACTGGTCAATGGTCAAGGGAAACCTCAAAAAGCTTGGTGGAGAGGTATCAACAATCCAAGAATTACGTTCTAACTGGCTCACTACTTCGAAGAAAATTGACAAGGACACCGAGCAAAGATTGATGAAAGGAGTGAATAAGAAAGTGCGCGCAACAGCTTATGGAAACAACTCCATATAAATCTATATGCAGTTGTGTTGAGTATCACATTTATCTATAAAATGAAATGAATAATATGAATAAAAAACATGCTGTTGTTTTTCTAAAATATTTTTTGTACGTCCGGATTTTGGTGTGAACGGCCTTATAATAGCGTGACTGCTACTTGGCGCTCCAGTGGGTCTGAGTTCAATCCCAGCCGAGGTCAGTGAGATTTTCCTGAGGCGAAAAAAACTCTGGTCACGTGTTCTTTCGAAAGGAAAGTAAAGCCGTTGGTTCCGGCTCATATGTTGGTGCGATATGTAGGGTGGTAAACCAGCCTAAGGCTGAGAGCAGCCTTACCCAAGCAACACAAAACTGGCATAATCGGTTGCAGTAATTTGATTGTGACATGATTGAGTTGCATTCAAGTAACTTCAACTGATTTGCAACAAGTGTGTTACTAGGGTAATACAGAAAGAAGAAGAAGAATGTTTTTGACACTTCTATATGACCAGCTACTTCTTTGTTTTTATTTTTCGACCTTCGAGTCGAGACTTCGAGTGTAAAATTCGATTTTTCATTTTTTTTTTATAAAAGTAAAAACGATTTTCAGAAGTCACTCATACACCCCTTTTGTGTAAGTCTTGTCCTTTACAAGTTCAAATATCAAAAAACTTGAGCCCTTTTCAAATGGCAGTCTAAATAAATTTTTAAAAAGCAAAGTATGCAAAGTTGCGTAAAAAGACATAGTCTACACACCCACAAAGTTTCATTGGATTCTGAGAGGGTTCTGCCAAACACTGGATGAGTTGGCGTGAAGCTCGTCAATTGCGGCATAAACCATCAGTATTACACCTGATGTTAGTGCCTTCATATAAACGTTCTACGACGTGGCAGTGAAATAAATGTGCAGAATATGTGATACTTTCACTACTGGTCAAATTCTTGGTTTCACATGCATGTTTATAGCATGAGATAAGCCCTCTCACCGTCGACAAGGTGAAAATTTTGACCCGCGAGAGGGATTTTGCAATTGAATTTATTTTTTAGATTAAAAAGCTCCTCCGTGAAAAGGGAAAATACGAACCTATAGATGCGATATTTAATAATTCTTGTTCCTATTGTATGGCTATTTAATTTAAATAACCATATTTTCGGCCAGTGTCGATAAGCAAACACCTTTAAAAAAGAAACAGTATAACTGATAGACGGCAGCAAAAGGAGTTACGATGCAAAATACGCTCTATATGTTGATCACAGACACAAAACTTAATTATATCCTAACATTAGGTAAAAAGACAACACAATTTTAAGGAAACTTTCTATATGGATTCTATTTCTATATATGCATTATGTCGTGACTTAAATTGATAAGTTAACGATTAGAAATGCACAATACAGCGTAAGATCACAAGTGCATGATAAGTAACCTATCAACTTTATTTGTTAAGATAACTTTCTAAGTGTGTTTACAGTGTTCTTGCATTAAAAATTCACAACATTTTAAACAGGTTTGCTATACTAGGGTGTCAGCTAAATGAAGAAAATCTTACCTAACTATCGAGAAATTTTTACCTGAAGTATTATCTATTTTGTTGAACATTTGATTTCAAGTTTCAACATTCGTAATTCGGGTTACCACAATAGTACTGTACCAGGGAGGCGGCTTCAAAATCATTTTCAGAATTTTGTTCAGAATCCTTTGAGGTGTCTTTTTCCTAGTAGTGCTACAACTTGACCATATTTGCACACCTTAAAGCAAGGCCGATCTAAACATTTGTTTAAATATTAAAAATATATTATTTGGCATAGTTTGGATTCACTGTTTCTAACATTCATTTCATTTTCATTTTGCAGCGTTTGGTGGGGCAATGAGAGCGCAAGTCAATCCAAAGCCGAGGGTTAGGGAGGGGTAATGGCGAACTGGTCTATGCGGACTACTTGAACGCCATTGGATAGGGAGGGGATTGGAGATGTAGGTTATTGAGTGCTTGAGTGCTTTTGAGAGATTTACGCTGCAAAATGTAAATGAGTCATGCAGCCCATTTCCCTTTGAATCACCCTTTACTTTAAACACTTATACTTGAGCAGAAATTGAAATGGAATCGAAATTACACTGAAATGGAACCGAAACGGAATCGAAATGAAATTGAAATGGATGCAAAACGGATTCGAAACGGAACCGGAATAGAACCGAAATGGAATTGTAATGGAATTGAAATGGAATCGAAACGAAACCAAAGCGGACCCGAAATAGAACCGAAATGGAGCCGAAACGGAATCGAAACGAAACCGATATGGAACTGAACCAGAAGTGAAATGGAACTACTGTGATTAACACCCCTCTTCTATAGTAAGTTAAACACTAGACCTTCATTGAGCGGACCCTCCGCACTGTTGCTAAATTAAACTACTTGGAAAGGTTAAATCTACTACTCGTGCTTCCTAAGCGGGCCCTCCGCGTCCTATCTCTAATAAATATGCTTGTCATCGTCAGTATAAAGTAACACTTTTCTGTGGCTTTGTGCTTCATTTCGAACAGTCAGATATTTACCATGATCAAAACATTCACCCTTTTCGAAAATTTTGCAATTACTTCCATTTATCACACCATGGGTACCAGGTATTTTGGTTATTCATTCCATGAAACAAATGGATAAACAACAACATAAGTTGCCACGAAAATGAAAAGTGTACTTTAAGTCGTTTCCCCTTGATTGAAAGTAAAAAGTCTAAGAGTGAATTGCGGCCAGTATCACACCTGATGTTAGTGCCTTTATATAAACGTTCTACGACGTGGCAGTGAAATAAATGTGCAGAATATGTGATACTTTCACTACTGGTCAAATTCTTGGTTTCACATGCATGTTTATAGCATGAGATAAGCCCTCTCACCATCGACAAGGTGACAAATTTGACCCGCGAGAGGGAGTTTGGATTTACTGTTTCTAACAGGACATTAATATTCTATTTATTACATATGGCTTAATAAATACATTAAATGTGATATTTATAACTTAACTTTTGATGAATTATCAGTCCAAGATATTTCAATTGACTTGACCATGAAATTGGCACTCCGTTCATAGTAACTATGTGACTACTGCAAGTTTTCAAGAAATAAATTCTGAGCTTCTGTGGAAATTCGGAAGCATTGAGGGAACTCTGCCATTTTAGTAGAGATCTATTTTTTTGCAATCCGCTGCAAATAACAAAAAAACTTCTTCCTTTATCGAAAATGCCTGTATTGTCAGTGAACAAATATAAATCAAAAGATCCTAAGTGAAAATAGTATGCAATATTGGCACAAGAATGAAAAAAATCCAATGTGTGTGTGTATGTGTGTGTGTCTGTCACAAGTCAACACACCCAGTGAGAGATTTCTGAACTTACCAAATTTCTCTACGGCGTTAGTAATCATTCTATCAAACATGTATCACATGATATTTAATCAAAAAAATATTGACAGAATGAATATTTTAAAAGATGCTAAATCCTGTGAGTTCGTTCCAAAATAAATTGTTCACCCGATGTTGAAGATAATGTTTCTTATGTGTTACTTTTCAGTTCACATTTCTTCAAAATTTAAAAAAATGATCAGATCTTTAAACAGATTACAGATTTTTGCGTTAAACAGTTGTAAGTAATCCAGTGAAAGAAAATTTCGTTTCTCAGTTCCGACAGACTTTGCCAACGCAGCCGAAATCGGACAACATATTAAAGCATTAAAGCTACCGAATGTCGAATGAAACCCCCATATGGGAGCGGCACTGCGACACAATTGTAAACTTTGTATTCACCACATCAGAAACTCACTTGTATGTAAAATAGAACGAGCTCATCCCGCATGATGTGTGGCACCACAACCACCGTCGTTCAAGTAGGAGGTAGGATGCATCCTCACCTCACCCAAAGCGACGAACGCTGAAATGAACTTTAGGTGCCCTGAGACCATCTCGTCTCCTTTGACTGCATGCTTTTCCGCTTTGGTTCGTTCGTTCTAGGATGACGCCTTCCGTTCACGGCTTTCACCGAAAACCAGACTATTGGTCTGGTCGAACGAGAAAGACATATGCCGCCGCTAGGAGAGTTAATCTATGGTTTTTTTTTCTGCTGCCATTCACCTATCAACTACCAACGAGCATCGCCTATTTATCCTCGGAGAGGGGCTAAGTCATATAAAACGAAATAAAGCTTATGCTAATGCCCGCCATTGAATCGGAATATCAAACGGAAGGGAAGTGTGTTTGCTGACCAGGTGGAAATGAGTGAATCCATGCAGTCCCCGGCAGTCTGGGATAGTTTGTGTTCCTAAACGATAGTGGTCCTAGCCCATTCGAATGACGGTGTGATATAAGAGCTTGTAATAGGCTTTTCCATTCGTTCGGTGGTTTTAGGAGCGGGAGATTTATGGCATTTGGCGCTCTGGGTCGTCCGTAGGCTGAGTTGGTTTAACCGAAGTGCGTCCTCGAGAGTTGGTTGAGGAGTGGCCTTTGGGCGATGAACCGGGACAAGATGGATTGGGTAGTAAAATGTTATTTCGAAAGTGCGGATAAAGTTTATTGGACACTCTGACACGGCGATGTGCGATGAAATGTTGACAAAGTTTGAACCATGCGAAGGGTTGCCCGGTGAAATATGACTAAACATTGAAGCGTGGGGGAATTCCACGAATCTGGGCGTAGAAAAAAAAATCGTGGTGTTATAAGCAACCAAAACTATTGTCCAGTGGAATTGCCTCCCTCCAACACCTGCCAAATTTCTGGAACAGTAAATGGAAATTAATTCTCAGCAAGCGGCGTCAAAGCAAACCTCAGGACTAATTCCACCCATATCAGCTGAAAAATTACCTGTCAAAGCAACGAACTTGAGCTTCCCACAGTCAGTTCGCATCAAACGATGCTCATGAATTAGACGCCGGTCCGTTTCTGGCTTTGTGCCGTGTGTGGTTCTCGGAAACCATTTCCGGAATTGAAAGGCTATTGATTCGATAATGTCAAGACGCAATCAAATAGCACGCAGATTATAATAGATTTTGGTCCCTCCGCAGGCCCCTGAATCTCGGACGGCTTTGATCCCGGTCGAGAATTGATGGGATCAGTTTTTCAATGTTCTTATTTGGACCGAAACGGTTCCGGGCGGAAAATTGATGGGAGATTTCGTGCGCACCTTTTCCTCTTATTTTGGATTTCGGTGAATTTTCAAGTGCAGCCAAACAGCAAGCCGGCCATCAATCAAATCGGACAGAGCTTGGAGTTCTGCGTGCCAGCGGCATCGGATCGGATGATGGGTTCTTGATAGAATTAATTAGCGATCCGGATGGTGGGGTGTATGTAAAGTACAACCGTGGAAGGGGCCTGAGGATACTTGATTGATTGATCACAAACGGAGTTTCCTTACACTGCTGGAATTAATTACGGAGCGCGCGTTTTCGGCACCTGAGACGGTGAAGCCACCCCACCGGCTGCCCAGCTTGTTTTGCTGGGCTAATAGTGGTGCACGAAAGGGGAAAACTTTAACTTGAGCGTCGAGGTGCGGAAAATCGCGTGACTAGGCGAGGTAGGTGGAAAATGTAAAGCAGTCGCCACTGTGTTGGTCATTAGGTAACGCGGTAAGTGGTGGCTTCGCTAATTGTCTTATGAGGGGTTTGTTAATTGGGGAAGTTGGAAGTTAAATGGTTTTCAAGTTTCAATGCGGTGGGAATTGAACATTCGAGGAATTCAAATTGTTTGATTCGTACTAAGTATGTGATGTGTCACTGGATGATTCAATGGATATGTAGGTATATTGCTTCGAGAGAGAGTTCTCCACGAGACTATGAGGAAATGAATCCTTTTTCATTAAACACGTCTGAGCCGATTACTCGTGTTTCAGTGAAACTTAGAAAGGGTAACATCTTTAAAGGGAATGATGAGAAGAAAATTGCTGTTCCTCTTATTTTTACTAGTAAAAAATGAATTAATTCCGGAGAAACAAAAAATGTAAAAAGCCAAAGAATGATTTAAAACTCTCCTATGCACAGCTCAAGAGAGCTCTGAAATTTTTGACTCAAGATGATCATAGAAAACATGTTTCTTAGCCGACTAAAGACGGATGATCCAAAATTGAAATTCGCTGTAAAAATTCGGCTTTTAGAGTTACAGAGGAACTGCAAACTTATTAAAAAATAACTCTTTTAACTACACACTTAGAAATTATGAATTTTACACGAGATGTAATTCATGTTTGTTAAAAGTCGGGGAACGTAAACAAAGATTTCGTGTAAAATTATGTCTCCTGAAACTGACACATACGCAATTCGACGAAAGATGTGTTTGATTGAATTTATTTTCACAATGTAGGCCTCCTACCACGAGTTCAGATCGACGGTGATGAAATCTAGGTAGTAGACGATTGTTTCATCCGTACGTGAAACGATTTCTGAGACTCTTCGGCCCAACGCTCTACGATAGTAAAAAAAAACCCCAGCTGCGCCTTTACCGACTGAGCTAAGGGAAGACCGAGTATTGTTTACTCTGAATTGCTGAAATTGCTGAAAAGTTTTTGAAATTGAGTCGGAAGTGCAAAGGATTCGCGACGAAATTTTACTCGCGCATTTCGAAAATGCAAATTTATCGACTCGTGTCATAACAACAAGTTGGGAATCGTGAACTCTATTGTTTCCCGTGTCACAGATAACTTCTGACCACCGCTCGAAGAAAAAGAAAATGGACAGCAACATCCTCGCAGGAGCACTGAAGACGACCGCAGGGTTGAAGCTTTCAGGTGCCAGCCAAACGCTTCTGTTCGGGATAATGCAAAAAAAGCTAACCATGACCAAAAGTTGTGTGCAAAATCAAAAATCGGGCTGAACTTCGTACATTCACCTTCAGTCGCTACAAAATCCCACATTTGCTACCACGTCCGCATCCTAAACCAAGTTTTATTCGTTCAATAATCAAATTAGATTTCATCAAACTTTTCCAACTCTAGCAGGTAAGTACTCAAAAACTGCTTCGCCAAATGGAACTAACCCAATCCGATAAACATTACTCGAGAGAACTTGCTCTGTTACTCCTCTTGGTCCAGTCATGCTGCAACATCCTCACGTGCCTACATCCCAAATCGTTAAACATATTCCACACAAAGCTCTTACATCATCATCACCATCATCATCATCATCATCAACAACACCGCCATGTCCCCCACCACGTCCTCGTTGGAGGACGAAAGCGAGCACGGAAGAACTGTGTGGTGTAACATATTCAAGCACTTCATTTTCAATTTACATCGCCAAGCAGCAGCAGCAGTCTGCCCAGAAGTCACCGGAGCTTAGCTATGTTCCGGGTGCCTCAGTTCCGGATTTGATAAATCCTCACCTGAACGGGGCGGCTCCGAATTCCCGAGAGTAGATGCAGCACAGAGTCAGAAGTAGCAGAAGCTCAGTGAATGAATTTTAATTTTCATGAATATCTAATAATTGGCACAGCTTGGATGGCTGGATGTAGGAGTAACTTTTTCCTTCTCTTCACACGTGCCGTTCCGGGGGATTCAATCTAGGTCAAGCGCTGAGAACGCACCACGTTCTCTCTCTCTCTCTCTCTCTATCGATACGGAAGTAAATCGATTTTTAATACGATTATTCTCGCTTCGACTGCCTCTTTCACTGAAGTCGTCGGTAGTTTGTAGGTGGATCCCAACCGATCCTATTACTCTTCATTATTCTGCACTTAAAAAGTAACACTCACGCTGCGTCTGCTTCTCGGAGCCACTTGACATTTTTCCAGCGGGGGTAATTTCGGTTTTCGAATCGAGAAAAGAAAACCGGGAGCAACAAGACGATCATCGTCGGTTTTATTCGCCTCCAGAGGGCCGATAGGTGCTTCAGTTTGATGCAATGCCATTTTCAACTGGTTCGAACGACCGCCGACGAACAAAGGGGGGGAAATTGAACGGTTTAATAGCTCGGACCATGCATTTCGCTTCAAAGTGGCCCACGGAGAGCGGATTAAATGGGCCACTTAATCCCAATCTCCACATTCTGGAAGCTGCTTATTATTGTTGAAGTTGCTGTCGTGTTGCATCGGGCGAGAGTGGGTGGCAGGATCGGAACAACTATTTGCGTTTCACAGGCAACCAAACATGACGGTGCCAACGGTCATTCGAAAGTTCAAAATTCATTATGCTTTTAATCCGATTAGCGGAATTTATAGGCGATGATGAGTGCAAGATTAGACTAATTAATATTTGATCGAATGACACTTGTGCACCAGCGGTTTGTTTAAATTTGAACGGCCAGATCCGAGCCGGAGAGTCGGAAAACCTAATTGCAAATTAATAAATGAGTAATCTGTGTTTGTTCATTCGTTTGGCTAATCGACATCTGATGAGCTTAAAACTGCTCTCAAGTGTGACACAAAATCGATACCGAGTGCGGACTAAAATCGGGCGGAAATCGGATTGGAGGTGCTTTGTAACTTGTTAAATGTTTGAAATGCGAGGGATGGCTGGTGCTTTTGGGTGATTATTTCGATATTTCAAAAATGTATCCTGTCAAAGTATAGAAAATGTGTGCGTGTGTTCTTCTATCCAATGCCCATCAATCCTAAGTTTGTTAAAAAAAAAGTGCTTGACAATTCTGCCGAAGGAAGTGTTGTGCTTGAATGTGTCTAAACAAAAATAACAACTGTTCATATGTCGATGTTTGGATTGCCTGCTGTCCTATTTCATGCTGAAATAACATAGAAGCTTTGTCAGTTTGGTATGTGGGCATGAGCATGATAGACCGACCAACACGAAGAACCAGCGTATGATTCTTGGGACAACATACATCCTCAATGTGTAAAACCTGTTGATCCAAGATCAAGGCAAGGCTTCACCCGAATGCGATGACGGGATACTTGCTTTAAAGGGTGAATACGAAATTATTGTAACACTTAAGACTTGCTGTAACTTTTTTCCCACTAGTCATCAATAATTGTTAACCTAATTTTGCACAGTCCCTCTTTGAGGTGTATTTTTTACATCCTGTGAATTGCGTAGTTGTGTGGTTAATTTCAGTAAGATGAAAGTGAGTCAAGTGGAGACGCGAGAAACATACAAACCGAAGCTGTCGCATCGTGTTTTGGGGAAAATGCAGCAAATCTGTAGTTCAAACGTCTCAAGAGTACTAAATGTATGATGCATAATGATGTATGATATGTACTACCACCCGTTGAAGCATGGAAACTAAGTCCGACAGCAATGGGCTCTCCTCTCTTATAGGCTTGATCAAGCTTTAATACCCACTGATTATCCTAATCATGCCATTGTATGAAGGGCCAAACACGGGTTGGGTGGATCGATAGGCAACATCACTTATACGTTTCCACAGGGATATAAAGAATCTCCTTCCAACAACAAGATTGAACAATTGGCCAACACAGCGAGCTATCTAACATGAGGATGCCCCAATGGACAGGGAGAAGAGCCTGCCCTCTATTCACAAACTGTTAGCAATGGGGAGTTGGCATTCCCACTCTCCCCATCCAGAGTGCTCCAATCGAGTGCGTGCCCTGATGGTCCCTCCCATTCCCATGAATTATTTATATAATAGTGTATATATTTATGTAAATAAAAATACTATAATCATTCGTATCTATTATATTTGATCTCCATTCGGTTCATCCTGAAATGCAAGAAATGTTGTAAAGTGTTAAAGTGTAGAGTTCTGTGGTTTACGCTTAAGCACGTTTTCGTTCGTTTTCAGCGATAGCAGTATTTCACAAAATTTCTTGTATTGAAAAAGTTTGTTAAATCTTTTGAAATTTTACAAAGCCATGGCTTGATGCTGATTTTATAACAGCAATTCGCTTATATTTTTACTGGCCTAATAATTATTGCTACTGAGTTAGGAAAGGGAAGAATTGAGTGAAAGGGAGTTGAAGACAAATGGACATAAAAAACAATAAGTAATGTTTGCAAACCGGAAATGAAAAATACATTCAGTAATAAGTGCAAAAGCCTACCACAGATTCCGCAATTTGCATAAACATGTAATTTTCTGCGTTATATAATGGACATATGTGGAATGCTAGATGTCATAAATTGAAGGTTCGTGTTAATTTAAGCCAGATACCGGATATGGGTCCGGAAGTCGCAAGACTTCAGAGGACTCTTGCAAAGGATCATACGATTGAAATTGGGAATCTGAAAAATAAGGATGGAGTTTTTACAAAAACTCCTAGTGAAACGTTAATGTTGATGATGGAAACACATTTTCCTGGATCAGTTTTGTGTGAAGATCCAATCAGAGATGAAGGTCAAAGAGGTTCTAAAAGGACATCTCCAATTCCGGTAAGAACAAAAATCACCGCAAATGACTTGGCTGATAACATCTTTAAGAAATCCAGGGTGGAAAATGCGTTGAGATCTTTTCAGCCTTACAAATCTGCAGGAATGGACGGAGGAGGAGTCCTCTCACCACTAATGTGGTCCTTAGTTGTAGACGATCTTCTAAGAATCTTAGAGGAAAAAGGTTTCGAGGTTGTAGGTTTTGCAGACGATATAGTCATTATAGTGAGGGGAAAATTTGACAACATCATTTCAGAAAGAATGCAACGGGCCCTAAAATTTACCCAGTCTTGGTGTATCAAGGAAGGCCTCAGCATTAATCCATCAAAAGTAGTAATTGTACCTTTCACTAGGAAAAGGAAGTTTAGTCTAAAAGCGTTTCAGCTAGGAGGATTAAAGATTGGTCTTAGTGAACAGGTTAAATACTTAGGAGTGATACTGGATGCCAAACTGTACTGGAATGCTCATCTTGAGTGTGTGATCGGTAAGGCAACTAGTGCTTTCTGGATATGCTCAAAAACATTTGGCAGAAAATGGGGTCTAAGACCAAAAATGATAATGTGGATTTATACATCCATAATACGTCTAAAAGTACCCTATGTTTCTCTTGTGTGGTGGCCAAAAACAAAAGAGGCTACTGCACAGAAAAAGCTTGCAAAACTTCAACGGCTAGTATCCATTGCTATAACGGGAGCGATGCGCAGCACTCCATCAAATGCGTTGAATGCAATTATAAATCTGCTGCCTTTGCACGAATACGTGCAACTAGAAGCAGAAAAGAGTATGCTTAGACTTAAACGGTTGAAAACTTTCATGTCTGGTGACTTAGTCGGTCACCTGAGCATTTCACAAAGCTTTCAAAATGGGTATAGATTCGTCATGGCTCCATAAAATTCTTCACAGATGGCTCAAAAATTGGAACAAAAACGGGAGCAGGAATCTTCGGCCCTGGGGTAGATATCTCAGTGGCGATGGGAAACTAGCCAACGGTTTTCCAAGCGGAGATATTTGCTATAATAAAATGTGTTAACGTTTGTCTGAAGAGAAAATATAGATATGCAAATATTTGCATTTTTACAGACAGCCAAGCGGCACTCAAAGCGTTAAGTAATTATAAATGTACATCCAAACTTGTCTGGGAATGCATTCTTTCACTGCGAAAGGTGTGCCAAGAGAACTCTGTAAATTTATTCTGGGTTCCGGGACACTGTGGCATTGAAAGTAATGAAAGGGCAGACGAGCTTGCTAAACAAGGTTCAAATGCACAGTTTATTGGCCAAGAACCATTCTGCGGTATATCATACTGTGCCATAAAAATGGAATTAAAATCTTGGGAAGAGCAAAGGGTGGTGACCAATTGGTTGGTCACCACAAAGTGTGTTCAAGCGAAAAGGTTTATAATTCCAAATGTAACAATTAGTAAAAAGCTTTTGGAGCTCAATCAGAGAGCTCTTTGTACCTATACTGGCCTAGTAACCGGACATTGCCCGAGTAGATAACATTTGAAAAACATTGGCCAGGTTCAGAATGATATCTGTCGTTTCTGTAACATGGAACGTGAAACCTCGGAACATCTGCTTTGCAGTTGTGATGCTTTGTACAAGAGCAGACTTAAATTTCTGTACAGTGGCTATATGCAACCTAAAGAAATTTGGACTGCAAATCCTAGAAAGGTGGTGGGTTTTATAAACTCAATTTTGCCTGACTGGGAGACGCGTCTTAGGCTGGTCACTTGACAAATGGTGATCTAGCTTTAAGATGCGAATTAGAATAGTAAACAGGGGTATACCACAAAAGTTCCACTCAGTGGACGCTGTGGTTCTACGCCCCAACAAAAAAAAAAGCCAGATACCGCCTAAACCGGGTTGGTGGTTTGAAATGGGGAGGGTCATATATTGTGGGTAATATAACCTTTTGTAAAAAAAAAATAAAATATATATACATAAATATTAAATATAGCTTTTTTTTCTTTAAATTTTGAGTGGTGAAAAATGCTACGTGGTATGAAATAAAGTGATCACCTGGCAGCCTAGCAAAATAGCAAAGAAAATTTAAGCAAACAATAATGTGAGATAAATTTCATGTGAGTATGATTACTGCCAGAAAACAAAAACTTAATAAATTCAAATAAAAATAAATAAAAAAGGAAATTCTTAAAAAAAACTGGAAATTCTTCGATAACACTTGATTTCTACTGGACCAATACATGATTCTTTATGTCTGTGTAATAGAAAATGTAGGATCATAAACAATGTTAGTTTTTAAATTAATTATTTTGGACGAAGAATTTTTTGTTTTTGTAGAATTTGTCGCATAAGATCTTCTCTAAATAATAAAGCCGTAAAAAAAACCTTCCTGAGGTTTTAAAAAATAAACAAACCGCGATGAACCGCGGAAGCAAACTGTTGCTAAGACCCGTACTATGAAGCTCTAGAGATGTTGACCAAATACAGTTGCTTTGTGATGGATGTCGAAACATACGTCAAAGATGACCTCTAAAAACTGCCAGGACAGGAGTTTTAGACCGGAAAACCTAAATTCAGAGGATCGTTTGAAAAAAGAAGAAAGTGTCGAAATTCACATCGAAATATCTATTTCGGCTGACTATCTGCACTTGAGGAAAGTGAAGTGAAAATATCGTCACAACAGGCACCATCAACGGTGAAATTTACAAAACTGAATGCCTCCAAAAATGTCTTTTGCCAATTTTGGAGCAGCACAATTAAAAACCAATATTTTCGCTAGATTAACCTTCGTGCTACTATTCTAAAAGTGTGCTGAAATGGTATGAGACTAGCTCCGTACATTTTGTCCCCAAGCACATGACTCTCACGAGTTGCAAATGTTAGCTTCCCACCATGAGTTCAGATCGACATTGATGAAATCAAAATGGTAGACGAATTCGTGTATCTGGGTACATTGGTGACCGTCAATAATGACACCAACGGAGTGATATGAAGGCGCATTATGGCTGGCAATCTTGTCTACTTTGGACTCCGAAGGACGCGAAGATCGAACTACAAAGTTGACCATCTGCAAGACATTACTTAGACCAGTAGTTCTCACCGCCACCGAACTAGAGAAATGCTCGTGGAGGACCCTTGGTGTCTTTGAAAGGAAGGTGCTATGTAGGATCTACAGTGGAGTGCAGTTGAAAGACGAAAGGCGAATGAACCACAAATTGCATCAGTTGCTGGGAGAACCTCCCATCGTTCACACCTCTAAAATCGGTCGACTACGGTAGGCTTGACATGGCGTGAGAATGTCAGACGCAAGTTCAGTTAAAATGAAATTGATGGGCACATGAAGAAGAAGAGGTGCACAACGAGCAAGGTGGATCGATTAAGTAGACGACAACCTGCGGACCTTTCGGGGACTGCGAGGCTGGCGATGTCGACAGAATAGAATTCAGTGTAAAGAAGAGCCCACCCCGGTCTTACCCTGATTGATAAGGTAAATAAGCCGTTGCGGTCACTCACAAATCATTTAACAGATGTCAAAATGTAAAACCATGTTCTAGGATTGTAAACCAATTCTTGATCATTAAAATTGTCAAAAAAACAACATGTCTTGTAAAATAATATCTTTTGTTGAAATTTTACCATTGATATTTGAAATGATCTATTCTGTTTTCAGCTTTTCCAGGACTAGTAGGATATTAATACATATCTAATTTTTATTTATTTTTTGGTAACAATCCATTCAAGTTTGAAGTTTGAATATATTAACATTTTTGCCTATAATAATCTTAATTTGTTGTGCACAAAATATACTAAATATTAAATAACATAGAACGGGGAAAGGGAGGGACCATCTCGGCACCCAAGAACTGCCTCCTCCATATTGTTAACATTTCGCGGAACAAGGGCGGGCTCTTCGACCCCTTCTATTGGGTTTGTTCTGTCAATTAAGGGCTCGATTCTAGTGATGTGAACTTGCTTTTGGAAGGAGATTCTCTCCCCTATATTCGCTGGTTTCCCGTAAGTGTCTCTGCTTACGGGCCCGCTCAAACATTGTTGGCCCTTCATACAGGAGCCTGATGATCACAAACAACAATAGAAGCCAGATCAAATCGTTCTTCAGATTATTCCACTGCTATGGAAAGTTACCTTGCTACAATAGATGGCAGTATTACATAATCATCATCATCACATGTATACCAATTCTTGATCATTTTTTGGTTAAACTGATTTCCTTTAACATCGTCATAATGAGATTTCGTCAAACATTTTCTATAATTCAAACATTATTAAAATTTCAGTACAACCGAATTCCAGAAAAGTTGAAAGGATTTTTCAAAAACAAGAAAATACGAAGAAAGTAGACCCAAACATAATTTGAGGGCGCTTCTAATGACGCATGACTGACCGCCCGAGGCTGCAACTCCGGTATTGCCACATCAACTGTAATTACATAGAGTACAAACAGATGATGCTTGGGACCAATATACATCCTTAATGTGTAAAAATTGGTTGGTCCTAAATTAAAGCAAAACGGACGCCAGCCCCACCCGAGTGCAGGCCAAATAAATGAAATGGAAGGAATGTGTCGACGAGATACTCGCTTTGTGGAAGCAGAGGAATCCTCTACACTTCCACGAGAAATCTCTGGAATGAGGAATAAAAGGTTGGGTTGGCAGCAGGCTTCGTGTAGCGGGGTTCGTTTTGGTAAATGATTCGCGAAATTCTGGTTAATCTCTGTTTTAAGATTATTCATCATTCAGTTGGGTTTAAGGGGATGCACAAATAAATATTTAAATATTAGCACCGATTTAAATCAACGAGATGTGCCATTAGGGCCACTTACAAAGCGTGATGGTGGTTTTCCATTAGGAAGACAAGGTAGTTTTTAATGACGCTTAGCAGTCGATTTGGACCGAGTTATGTCAAAAGGTGCTGCTAGGACCTCTCACAAAATGTGATAGATGATATTTATTGATAAGGTTAATGAAAACCAATTTGAACCTATTCAAACCAACAGTCAGGATGCTTTTGGGGCTACACACAAAGTGTGATGGTGGTTTACATCATTGAGAAAATATGATTTATAACACCGCTTGATAGCCGCTTTGAACTGATTTGGCCACATTTAAATCATGCTGTTTGTGCCACTCAGAAGGTGGAGATGCTAGTTTTTCATCGTGAAAACAGGGTAACCTATAATCGCACCCGATAGCCATTTAGGGCCGATTTAATCCTGCAGTAAGGATGCTTTTGGTGTCACTCACAAAGTGTGCTGGAGGTTTTTGATTGGAACGACAATGTTAAAGAGTTCGAAGGCTGATTCGAGCCGATTTAAACTAACAGTAAGGATGCTGTTGGGGCCACTCACAAGGTGTGTTAGTTAATGTTCTTTGGTAAGACAAGGTAATTTGTAATAGCGCTCTAGAGTTGTTTTGAACCGATTCTGATCAACAGTATGCATACTTTTGGAGCCTTATACAAAGTGTAATGGAGGATATTTATTGGGAAGACAAGATACTTTAGTAACGCATAAAAGTAAGGACCAATTTGAACCGATTTATACCAACAGTCAAGATCTGGTGGGGACACTCACATTTTTTCAGTGCAAACATAAGGTATTTTTAACTACGCGTAACAGCCGATTTTGACCAATGTATACCAACGGTAAGGATGCTGCTACTCACAAAGTGTTGTGCTGGTTTTTGAATGAGAAAACATATTGATTAAAAAACGACAGAGGGCCAATATGGTCCGATTTTAACCAACAGTATGGATGTTGTTAGGGCCACTAACAAAGTGTGTTGGTGATTATCCATTGGGAGCAATCGAACATCTCAAATTTCGGATGAAAATATGGCAAAAATAGTGGAAAACGGTATTCTAAGTTACAGTCACTTGTAACTTACAATTTTATGTTGATGTCTAGTCTACCGGATATTGGCTTTGGTACGTACCTGAAAGTAAGTAAATAGAAAAAAATATTATATTACAACATTTTTTTTAACTTTTGAATAATCAGAATCAGAATCAGCATATCAATATGAAAATCAGCTTTCAAAATTAGAATTCAAACGAAAATATTTCGTCAGCGCGCAAATTCTAAAAACTAATAAAATTTTTTTTTTGTCTAGAGGGGTGTTTGGTTTTTTAAAAATTCTCTTTCCGCCAGAAAAGAAAGTATGAAAAAATTCATTCACACTCACGAACACTGCCGATAGTAACCCGACCGGAAGGGCATAACATAAAAATATCAAGATCATAACAAACCTTGTTACGACTAACTGATTATGATATAAATTAGCTAAAGACGTTTTCATCTGGATAACTGTATGACATATTTATAACAAATTAAGATATATAATCCTGGGAGGGACAATCTGCGTGAAGAAATAGATTAATTCTAACAATAGATGATATAATTTTGCAACATCGTAACAAAACTGTTACAAAGTTTGTTTTGTTTATGTTATATCTATATCATTGTTTGTTTTTGTTTTGTTACTTCTTGAGGATTTTTTGTTACAATTTCTGTTATTTTAACTACATCCACGATCTTAATTCTTACAACCTTTGTTATAAAAACAGCGTAACTGAATAACAACACTTGAAAAAATTTTGTTGTTTCCTTCTGGTCGGGAATCGCTGCTTACAGAGCAGCGAATGTGTGTGACGACACGAATACTCGAAAATGAAAACTGTAGAAAGATTAATGTTAATAATTAATTTTAATCCTAAGTGCTAAGTTTAAAATGGGGTAATTTTGGAAATTAAATTTTTGTGTAAGTTGTTGGTGGGGGAAAAGGGGAGGGGAAGGTTGGTTGGGTAGGTTGCTGGTGGTGGGGTTTTAGGTTGTTTCGGTCGGGGTTTTTTTTGGGGGGGGGGGGGGGGTTTTTTTTGGAGGGAGGTGGGGGAGGAAATTTGGGGTGGGGGGGGAGCGTGCAGTTCTAGGGTTTTTTTTTCATTGGGGCGAATCTACAATTGAGAGATTCTCTCCGGGCTCGCTCTCTTTCATTCATTACAGCGCCATTATAAAACTTTCGAGGGATTCTTTAGTACAGATCGAAACACAACAGTGCTGGCTAGCATACTCTACAAATAGTAGAATGAAAAACGTAAAGGTGATTGGTTTATGAATGAAAGAGAGCGAGCCCGGAGAGAATCTCTCAATTGTAGATTCGCCCTAATGAAAAAAAACCCTAGAGTTGATCATCTGCTTACCACCACCGATCAGCAACATCATCATCGTCATCATTATCATCATCGTTCAGCTCAACGTCTAGCCGGCACACGCGGCCACGGATCGTCGTTCGACAGCAGCACATTCGTCGCCCGGCTGCAGCAGATCAGTGATATATATAAGATAAGCTTTTGTTCTCTTTCTTCTGAATATATTGTTTTGTATTGTGTGGAGAGTGAGTGAGAGTGAGTGAGAGTGTGTGAGAGCGTGTGAGAGAGTGTGCTTAGGTTTATTTTGTTGTGTGCTTAGGTTTAGTTTGTTTATCTGTGATTGATTGTAGATAATTGCGTTAGTGGTTGAGCATCATAAGCTCCCACGGGTGCGACATGGATGCTTTGTCGGAAGATGATTCATCCATGCCGCCAAATGATGGGGTAGCTCTTAAAGTTACCCGATCGCGTGCTTATCCAGATAGTTCAGCTGGTCCTTGGGTTGTCTATTTTCGGCCCAAAACGAAACCTCTCAATGTTTACCAGATTTCAAACGATCTGACGAAACGATTCTCGGCCGTGACCGAGATAATTAAGGTGAGACCCAATAAATTAAAAGTTGTTGTGTCCAACCTTAAACAAGCTAACGAAATTGCTGTCTCTCAGTTTTTTACACTGGAATATTTAGTGTACATCCCAGCTCGAGGTATTGAGATTGAAGGGGTGGTCACCGAAGCGAGCTTGACCCCTGAGATCCTGTTGAAGCAGGGGGTTGGTCGCTTTAAGAACCCTCTGCTTCCTTCAGTCAAGATACTGGATGTGCAAAAACTAGGCACAGTATCGATCAGTGAGGGTAAAAAGAAATTTACCAACTCAGACTCGTTTCGTGTGACCTTCTCTGGTTCAGCCCTCCCTCAATACGTCGAGTTGGGAAAACTTCGACTACCTGTGCGGTTGTTTGTACCTCGGGTCATGATCTGCCAAAAATGCAAGCAGATGGGACATACGACCTCCCATTGCGGCAATAAGGCACGCTGCTCCAACTGCGGGGAGAAACATGAGGATGGCGCCTGTGCAGACAGCACACCAAAATGCGCTTTCTGTAAGGGAACTCCTCCTCATGCTCTCTCTTCGTGCCCGGCGTACAAACAACACGGGGAAAAAATAGAACGCTCGCTAAAACAGCGTTCTAGGCAATCTTTCGCCGAAATGGTGAAAAAGGCCTCCCCATCACCCAATGCCAATACAAATCCCTTTGCTCCTCTGTCAGATGACGAGTCTGACTTTGATTCGGCTGAAGAGGGAACATCGTTCACTTTTCCGGAAGGTGCTTCAAGGAAGCGAAGACGCGTCCGCCCACGGAAAGTTGCTGAAAAGAAGCCCGAGACCAGCATGCCTACTTCAAAAAAAGGTGGGAAAAAGGAAAATCCAATTCCTCCTGGTTTTCGCAGTACTAACTACACCCAGGACTTTCCATCTCTCCCGGGGACATCCAAAACCCCTGATGCCCCAATTTTAAGAACAGAAGCCCCTTCCTCGACTGGGCTGTTCTCATTTGATAACATTGTCGAAGGTATCTTCAAGTACCTCGAAATTTCTGACCCTCTCAAAAGCATTGTTTTGGCAATGCTTCCAACAGTGAAGACTTTTTTGAAGCAATTGACAATTAAGTGGCCCCTCCTTGCAGCTATCATCTCCTTCGATGGATAATTTTCCAAATGAGGTCGGGGATTTGATCACTGTTCTACAGTGGAATTGTCGAAGTTTGATTCCTAAATTGGAATCATTCAAATTTTTAACTCACAATACCGGTTGTGATGCTTTCGCTCTTTGTGAAACATGGCTCTCTTCCGAAATCGATCTTCCGTTTCATGATTTCAATATTATTCGTCTTGATCGTGAGGATTCACGTGGAGGAGGAGTACTTCTGGGGATCAAAAAGTGCTACTCCTTCTATAGAGTGAATTTTCCTCCTATTCCAGGTATTGAAGTTGTCGCATGTCAGGCTGTTATTAAAAATAAAAGCCTTTGCATTGCTTCCGTCTATATTCCTCCTAGAGCCTCAATAAACCGAAAACAACTTTCAGATATTTGTTCGGTTCTTCCTGCTCCGCGGTTGATCATGGGAGATTTTAACTCTCACGGTACAGGCTGGGGAGAACTGTACGACGACAACCGGTCTTCCTTATTATATGACCTCTGTGACAACTTCAATATGACAGTTCTTAACAATGGAGAAGTAACACGTTTGGCTGGAACATCCTCAGTTGGCAGTAGATTAGACCTCACACTTTGTTCGAATTCATTATCGTTGGATTGCACATGGAATGTGATTCAAGATCCCCACGGTAGTGATCACTTGCCCATAAAAATTTCGATTGCCACCGGGTTCAATCCGTCGAAATCTGTCAACGTCACGTATGATCTTACCCGTCACATCGATTGGACAAAGTTCAGGACAGCAGTAGATGAAGCCGTAACGACGGTAGAAAGGCTTTCACCGCTAGACGAATATAACTTCCTCTCCAACCTGATCTTAGACAGCGCGCTTCAAGCTCAAACTCGACCAGTTCCAGGGACGTTATTTCACAGGAAACCTCCTTCTCCATGGTGGGATCAGCAATGCACCGAGGTTTACCGTAAAAAGTCCGACGCGTTTAAAGTTTTCCGTAGACGTGGAACACCTGAGCACTTCGAATTATACACGGCTCTTGAACGTGAACTTAAGAGCCTCATCAAGGCCAAGAAACGCGGATACTGGCGAAGATTCGTGGACGGGCTATCGCGCGAGACGTCGATGAGTACTCTTTGGAACACGGCGCGAAGATTGCGTAACCGAACTACGAACAACGAGAGCGAAGAGTACTCGGATCAATGGATCCTCAAGTTCGCGCGAAAAGTTTGTCCAGATTCTGTGCCGGCACGGATCATTCCTCGCGAAACCGAGAATCCGATAGATGAGATCAGCCAACCTTTTTCAATGGTAGAACTCTCTCTCGCGCTCCTTTCGTGTGGCAATACGGCTCCAGGAGCTGATAGAATCAAGTTCAACTTGCTTAAGAACCTTCCAGACGTCGCGAAGAGGCGCATGTTGAACTTGTTTAATCAGTTTTTGGAACTCAACATTGTACCGGAAGATTGGAGGCGGGTGAGAGTTATCGCCATTCAAAAACCTGGCAAACCCGCGTCCGACCACAACTCCTATCGACCCATCGCGATGTTATCCTGCATTCGAAAGTTGTTGGAGAAAATGATCCTCTTCCGTCTGGACAAATGGGTTGAGACGAACAACCTGCTTTCAGATACTCAATATGGTTTCCGTAGGGGTAAGGGAACGAACGACTGTCTCGCGTTGCTTTCCACGGATATTCAGTTAGCTTTTGCTAAAAAAGAGCAAATGGCTTCTGTATTCTTGGATATCAAGGGGGCTTTTGATTCAGTATCTGTTGAAGTTCTTTCAGATAAACTCCACGCTTGTGGCTTTTCACCATTAATGAATAATTTTTTGTACAATTTGCTGTCAGAGAAACATATGAGCTTCTCTCATGGAACCTCTACAGCTTCACGATTTAGCTACATGGGTCTCCCCCAGGGATCATGTTTAAGCCCCCTTTTGTATAATTTTTATGTCAAAGACATTGACGGTTGTCTAAGTGACAACTGTACGTTGAGACAACTTGCAGATGACGGCGTAGTGTCTGTCACGGGACCCAATGGGGTCGATCTGCAAGGACCCTTACAGGATACCTTAGACAATTTGTCTACTTGGGCTTTAGAGCTAGGTATCGAATTCTCTACGGAGAAAACTGAGTTGGTAGTTTTTTCTAGGAAGCATAACCCAGCACAACCGAAGCTTCAAATTTGGGGTAAGCCGATAACTCATTCTATGTCATTTAAATATCTTGGGGTCTGGTTCGATTCTAAGTGCACCTGGAGATCCCATATTGAGTATCTGAAGCGAAAGTGCCAGCAGAGGGTCAATTTTCTCTGCACAATTACCGGGACCTGGTGGGGAGCGCATCCGCAAGATCTTCTAACGTTGTACCGGACAACGATTTTGTCGGTTATGGAATACGGTAGTTTTTGTTTTCAGTCAGCGGCTCGGTCGCACTTCATTAAACTGGAACGTATTCAGTATCGGTGTCTTCGTATCGCGTTAGGTTGCATGCACTCGACTCACACCATGAGTCTTGAAGTGCTGGCTGGCATGTTGCCACTCTCGGATCGGTTTTCAGAATTATCTCTCCGGCTCCTCACCAGGTGTGAAGTTATGAACCCCCAGGTGATCGAAAATTTTGAGAAGCTCCTTGAGTTGAATACTCAAACCCGCTTCATGACCTTGTACCATTTGTACATAACACAGGATGTCAGCCCTTCGCCGAACATTTCCAATCGTGTTTGCTTCTCCGATTTCGACAATTCGGTTCATTTTGATTTATCCATGAAGCAAGAGCTTCATGGAATCCCAGAGCATCATCGTCCTATGATTGCTCCGGTAATATTTGCTGCAAAGTTTGGCCAAGTTGATTCCACTAAATCGTTCTTCACTGACGGATCTTTGATAGAGGAGTCAGCAGGCTTTGGTATATTTAATGAAATTTATAGCGCCAATCGTAAACTTCAAGCTCCTTGTTCCGTATATGTCGCTGAATTAGCGGCAATACACTTTACGCTAGAAATTGTTGCCTCATTATCACCGGATCAGTACTTCATTTTCACGGATAGTCTCAGTTCTATAGAGGCTATTCGCTCATTGAGGCCGGTAAAGCACTCCTCGTATTTTCTCATGAAAATACAGGAGCTTCTAAGTGCTTTATCTTCGCGTTATTTTATCATCACCTTTGTATGGGTCCCATCTCATTGTTCAATTCCGGGCAATGAGAAAGCGGACTCGCTTGCAAAGGTGGGCGCTATGGAAGGCGATATTTGTGATCGACAAATCGCCTTCAACGAATTTTTTCCTATTTTTCGTCAACAGTCACTTGTCAGCTGGCAGTATAAATGGAGTAAAGGAGATTTGGGGCGATGGCAACATTCTATCATCCCAAAGGTGTCGAAGAAATCCTGGTTTAAGGGGATGGATGTGGGTCGAGACTTCATTCGTGTCATGTCTCGCCTCATGTCCAATCATTATTCTTTGAACGCTCATTTATACCGGGTTGGGCTGAGCGACAGCAATCTCTGCGAGTGTGGACGAGGCTATCAGGACGCAGATCACGTTATTTGGTCTTGTGCTGAACATCGTGGAGTCAGATCGGAGCTTTATGATTCCCTTCGGGCTCGAGGTAGACAACCCAATGTGCCAATTCGAGATATTTTGGCTGTACGTGATTTGGAGTACATGAAACTCATTTATGTGTTTTTGACTAACATTAGCCTTAGATTGTAGTTAGTTTAACCTGTATGTTAACTATAAGTTTTTTTTTTTTATCTGTGTATGTGTGTTTTTTTTTCTTTTTCAAAAAATGTTCAAGTCAAAAGTAAACCATAAATTGTATAGTTATAAGTTTTTAGA
Organism: Aedes koreicus; assembly: GCA_024533555.2. Taxonomy (NCBI): domain Eukaryota; kingdom Metazoa; phylum Arthropoda; class Insecta; order Diptera; family Culicidae; genus Aedes; species Aedes koreicus. Next base: position 43,035 of record JAHHFK020001379.1, read on the forward strand.
TAATTTAGAATTTAAATTTAATGTGTTATGTAAACCATACCTTAAATTCCCACCCTCTTTCCCATCCGTAATTTGTAATTCCTATTAACCTCGAGACGGCCGCGAGTAATCGGCTCTATCCTCCTAACTTTAGTTTTAAGATAAATGATGTGTATAAATATGCAAATTTGGCTCTGTAAAGTTGATTCGATTGAGCCTGTACAAATAAACGATTATTAAAAAAAAAAAAAAAAATTGTATGACTTTTCCTGTTCCAAGACTTTACTTTAAAGGTAAAATTTTCTAAGGGGCTCCTCAAAAAAAAAATTACGAATAATACATTCTGGTCAATTTAACAGAGACAACGATGAAATAATAAGCGGAAACTTTCGCGGAAAAAATATTGTAGGAAGAACAATATAATTGAAGAAAAAATGTGGTGAAATATAATATGATTGAAAAAAAAAGTTCAAGAAGAACAATAAACGAAAGGAACAATGAAAGTAAACATAAGAAGGAACTCTCTGATGAGTCAGAATTTGATCCCCGAAACATGTCACTCCTTTTAACCTCGCGTAAACGGCGAATAAACGGTACAAGCTCCACTTAACGTACACAGTATCAATCATTCATGTTATCAAAAAACAATGATACATCGGTTCCGATTGAGCCACCAAAATAAACGAACTAGATTTAAAAAACACAAGACGAAAAAAACAAACAAAGGTCGAGAGAGAAAGAAAATGATGAATAAGAACAGTAGGCAACAAGAAAATGAAAAAGCGAAGAGAAGAAAGTATATGAAGGCAAGATTGGAACAGTGAAATAGGTGAAATAGGAAACAAGTAGAAACAAATCATGAATTGTATAGCTGAGCATTTCAGAACGAAGAAGTCATCGAAATTTCCCAAAAAATACCTTGTGTGGCAAGCCATTTGCACGTGTGGCAAAAAGAGTAAATCTTTCGTCACTACAGGCACAATCAACAAGGAGATCTATCAGAAAGAGTGTCTGCAGAAGCGATTGCTACCCTTCATCAAAAGTCACAAAGAAAAATCTTTGTTCTGGCCCGATTTGGCATCATGCCACTATGTTAAAACTGTGATGGAGTGGTACCAAGCAAATCAAGTGAACATTGTACCTCAAACCCGCCAAATTGCCCAGAGCTACGACCAATCGAGAGATATTGGGCTCTGATGAAGCGGAAGCTTTCTGGAAAGAAGCAAGGAATAAAAGACATCAAACACTTCCAGCATATTTGGACAAAAACGGCTTCTACGATTTCTGAAGAGTCTGTACAAACCCTAATGGACGGAGTTAAGCGCAAAGTTCGAAAATTTTATGCAAATATTGAATAACTATGTTTTGTCTTCACGAATTGTTAAAACACATCCCATGAATCTGAAATAAACAACTACGACGGAAATATAATGCGAAATTTGTGTTTTATTCATGTTTTGAGGTGTCCGGATTATTGCGGATACAGACCTTAAATCCGAAAATTGATGGTTTGTGATGTGCAAAACGGTAAATCGCACCGGGTTGTCGCTAGGAAGTACAGTATTAGCAAGTCAGCGGTTAGGAAAATTCTACTGAAACAAAAAACGTTCGGATCAATGGTGGATCACCCAGGCAGAGGCAGGAAGCGCAAAACGGATTCACGAACGGACACCAAGATCAAACGTGAAGTCAAGAAAAGCCCAAAAGTAACTGTCCGTGAGATCCAGGAAACCCTTCAGCAATCAGTTTGAGGTTGAACTGTTCGTCGCCGTCTTGTAGCACAGGGGCTGATTAACAAAGTTGTCCGGAAGCGCCCATTTATCAGCAAGGCAAACAAAGCCAAACGGCTCAGGTTTGCTGTTGAGCATGCTGATAAACCCGTAGAGTTCTTGAAATCGGTTCTCTGGACGAACGAATCAAAACTCGAGCTTTTTAATCGAAAGCGGCGGGTTCGTGTGTGGTGCAGATCGGGTGAGGAGCTTCAGGAGCGTCACATCCAAGGCACGGTGAAGCATGGAGGAGAAAATGTGATGGTCTGGGGGTGTTTTTCGTAGAGTGGAGTGGGTAGCCTCGTGAAAATCGACGGGATAATGACGGCAGATTCCTACATCAACATCTTGCGAGAAGATCTGGAAGTTTCGCTGATCCAGACAAGTCTTGAAGAGAAGTACGTATTTCAGCAGGACAACGACCCGAAGCTTGCTGCCAAGAAGACCAAGTCCTTTTTCTGGTCTTGTCGGATCAAACCGCTGGAACGGCCTCCATAAAGCCCGGACTTCAACCCCATCGAGAATTTGTGGGTGATTCTAGATGCCAGGGTTGACAAAACTGCTGTTACCAGTAAATTCAACTATTTTGAAGCCCTGAAGCCTGGGAAGAGTTTGATCCACAGCACCTAAGGAAGCTGGTGGAGAGCATGCCGAAGCGCCTGCAGCTAGTCCTGACGTCCAAAGGAGGACACATAAATTATTAAAATGCTTATATTTTACTTAAATTTATCTTCCCGGGAGCCCAAAATGAAGTGGGCAATAATTTTTGTCACTGTTATTTTTTTCAACTCGAATTGATTTTTTTTTCTTCAAGTCGAACTCTTTTTTTAATTATAATTCCATGAGTGCAGCTTGAATAGAATATGAAAAATAAGATATTAAAAAAGATTACAGTGTGTGTACTTTCATTTGAACCAAATAAATGGGAAAACTTCAAAAAATGATGAGGTGGGCACTTTATTTTGCCTGTCAGTGTATCTTTCAGTATTCGTAAGAAAACCTCCCATGCAGAGCTTGCCCAGAACAACAATCCTAAGAAATTTTTCGTCCTTTGAAAAAAATATATCTTCCTACATCTAAGAGCAAACTTCTGGTTCAAGCGTTTACCCGGTACATCTCTAATAGAAGCTTTTTGCTTCTTGGAAACATGAGCAGTTCCTTAGAGTTTTACTTTATTTATAGTTTTACTTTATGTTATTGATTTTAGCAGGGGTGACGTGGCTCCACCCATCTTTCCTAATAAAATATGTTACGGAATTGAATTCCATTACATTCTATTACGCTTGATTATTGAACGAAAAACTCTTTCACCATGGGTGAATAACTGCCGTGACATTTGATACATAAATGATAACATAAATACTTTTGATGGCATCAGGTCTCGTATCTCATTATGCTGCTGGTATTGATGGCAGTTGTCTAGAGCGAGTTCTGCTCTGCCTTGTTCCTGCATGAAACCACCTGTGCTGATGATCGATTCGTCCAAATGAACTTTGGCCAAATGACTCTTTCGGCCCAATGTACTTCGGCCTAATGTACTTTGGCCTAACGTATTTCGGCCAAATGAGATGAACATAAATGAAGCAATGAACGAGAAGTCAGCGAATAAAAAGAAGATTGAGGAAACAGAAAATTGGAGCCAAACCTAGATTTGAAGGTTTGATTTATTAGAAAAAAAACGTCTAAAAACGCATATGCCCTATTCAAAAGGTAGTCCATTTTTCCTGGAATTGCTCAAGATGAACTTTTGCTGCAAGATGAAAGCTGGTTTCAGAGACAGCAGTTTGAAAAATTTCAATATTAGACTTCAGGTAAACATTGTAAGAGAAAGAGGGAAAATTGAAAATTGATGATTCCGTTTGAAGCGTGCAAACGGATATTTTCGATGACAGTAGAACTCTTTTTCTTGTTTGGCTTAACTCACAGAGTTGAAAGGAAAGAAGAGTGATTTTCTTACCAATACTGATAAAAGAGATGACTACATGATTGACTTTTAGTAGGTTCTTTTGACATACCGAAACAGTAATCGTATCGAGTTAATTACCTAAGTTGTTTAGATTTGAATAGTTTCACTTTCAAAAATATTTAAAACAAATTAATAGCAAAGAAAATATGTTCGATTCCTACATTCCCCATTCAGTAAACCGGTCATCACCACAACAAAGTATCAATCAAATCAGCCAAACCAGAGCGAACCTGAAACAACTTTAAAGTGTGTTGAAGTCCTCATTCACCAGGACAGGAATGAGGCTGCAGCGCCATTCATCTATCGCACTGCCAACCCGGTTTCTTGTGAATTCAAGATAAGACTCACAATCCATGCCTGTATAAATGGCAACAACTAATCAAAAACCCCCGACAACATCGATATAGTCCACATTGGGCGATTGGAACGACCAAGAACTAATCTGCAAACACCACTAGCCCAAACAACTTCCTGCCACTGATCCACAGAGTGTTTGCTTCGTAATTGATTTGCAAACACCCGCTCGCCGGCCATACCGAAAGGTGTTGGTAATGGGGAAAAAATTTGGTTTTTCCTCTTCCCTTTCCCCCCACACCCACGAAAAGTTGATTGTTTGCTCAAATTTGAAAGGATGGACTTTTTTTCTGAATTTCACACCACCGATCGTACTGCCATTTTTTGACTCAGCCATAAATCGAGTAGCGGAGATTTTCTGTCCGATCTGTGACACCCTTCCGGGACGATCCATTCTGCAAACACCGAAACCAATAAATAGCATTTCATATTTGCCACTACGGAACAGAGAGTCGAACGTCCAACTTCTTCAAGCACCGAACAATCAACAAACCAACGCTAGCAGCAGGCCACAGTTATTAAAAGCGTATACAAATTTGTACTTATTTTTCAGGCACCCTCGATTTTGGGGCCGCAATGGAAGTGAGAGTGAGAGTGCCGTCTCGGCGGAACAATAATTCACTTTTGCCGAGCTCGCTGGTAATTGTTACGAGGCTCGCGAGTTCCAGTCCAATGGCGTTCGGTGGAAAATGAAACCGATACGGGGAGTGGTGGATGGGAAGATTGGAGGGAATACGTAATTATTCAATTTTCTTCGGGTGGTGCTTGCTTTCGATTTCGGATTTCGTTGTTGATCGTTGATGATAGTGGATAGGTTGTAAATATGATTATTAGGACAAGCGGTGCTTTAGCTGGCTGAAGGGTTGTTGCTTCACGTGACATTCATTCATCGAAGTTTTTTTTTTCGATTAGCATAGAAAGGAAAAGTTGTTAAAAAAAAATAGAGAACAGATTGATTTTTATTCCGTAAGATGGCACTAGTGAGTGAACAACATTTTAATTAAGATCTGTGGAAGAACTTCAAAGAAACACTAATTCACAAAAAAAAAACTAAAAATTAAAGTCTTAGAGATATGAGTAACTAAGAAGGTATAGTCATGGCGAAACTGCTGGTAGGCAAACAGGTTGCAGAACATGTTCATCTCAAACTTCTGATTATAACGGGTGGCAACTAAAATTTTGGAATTCCTTTCTCAAGCTGTCAAAAAAAGAAAAGAAGAAGAAGATCCGATTTATTGAAATTAAAGATACATAGTCCATTAAAAAAAAATTAGTAAACATTTGAAAACGGTCCGTAACCGGCTGTACGGCCTTCATGTCGACTTTGCATCTCTTGATTCTACCAATCAACTGTTTGCAATTCATGGCTCTCTATTTATTTATGTACTCCAAAGAGCTCAAAATCCCGAAGAAATCTACGATTGGGCGACATTGAGGCAGATTTGTCGGGTTGTGGTTTTGGGTACAAATGGGATCGAGTGGGTACTCAGGAACGATTGTGTGTGTGTGTGTGTGTGTGTTTTTTTTTTTGGCATAATGCGCTTTATCTGGTCAAAACACGTATTGTTCATCTGCATGAACGGGGTCAAAATGTTCTTCAAACATTTGTTTTGGTAGACATCTTGATTGATAATCAAGCCAGAGTGTTTGAACTATGGCTTGGAAATACCTCTTTCGGAAATGGCAATGTACAGCATCACTTTCTGTTCAAACTTATGTTAATATTTTATGTTCGGAGATGCAATAGAACTATCCATGAAATAGTATCGATCGTTTCCGGAAGTGTAGGTCTTAGAAAGACAAAACTGACTTTCTTCTTCCAAAACAAAACATGTTCCATATTATTTTAATAAATATCGTGATCGGGATTTTGTTTGCTGATGTACTAGTGTCAATAGTTGATCTTTCTTTTTGGGGTTTTCTTTTGGTCTCTTTATCCCCTTTGTTTAAAGGCCGATTAAGAGAAAATAAAGACTGTATTCGATGAAATTTGGACACACGCAATTGTTCGTAACTTTTTAGCGTGTGGGTAAAAATTATTGAAATTTTAACTGACTGTATTTCATTGTGTTGTGTCAATAGTGTAATGAGTTTCGTGAAAATCGGTCGAGTGATTTCAGTGATGGCTTCGAATGAAGAAATAGTGCGCCAACAAATTTTGGGCACTCACTTCGAAAACCCAAACGCTTCTCATCGATGGATCGGAAAACAGTTCGGAATCGCACATTCAACCGTATCTCATGTGATCAAAACGTTCAAGGACCGTAATACAACCAAGCGGAAAAATGGTAGTGGCAAAAAAACGTGGCACATCAAATCCGGAGAAGGCCAGGATGGTATTGAACCAATTTAAGCGTTATCCCAACATTTCGATCAGGGATGTTGCGAAAAAGGCGAAAGTTTCAGTTTGTTTTGTGCAGAAAACAATGAAACGTTCTGGCTTACATGTGTACAAGGTCCAGAAGGCACCGAACCGGAGCGATAAACAGAACTCGGTGGCCAAAACTCGTGCAAGAAAACTGTACAGGGAGTGGCTCACAAAACCGTTCTGCATTGTGATGGACGATGATACCTACATTAAAGCCGACACCAAACAAATGCCAGGACAGGAACACTACGTCGCCACCTCTAAATTGGCCGTTCCGGAGAGTGTACGGAAGAAGAAACTGTCGAAATTCGCCAAAAAATTCCTTGTCTGGCAAGCGATCTGCGGATGTGGCAAAATGAGACAGTCCTTCATCACCTCTGGGACCGTCAACGGACAAATCTACAAGGACGAATGCCTCCAAAAACGACTTCTGCCCTTCTTGAGATCTCACGATGGCCCGACACTGTTTTGGCCGGATTTGGCATCTTGCTACTATGCCCGGCCCGTCTTAGACTGGTACAAAGATAATAATGTAGTTTTTGTACCAAAAGACGTCAACCCTCCAAACACTCCGGAACTTCGCCCAATTGAAAATTTTTGGGCAATCATGAAGGCAAAGCTCGTTAAAACTCCAGAACTGATAAAAAATGAACTTGAACTAAAGAAAGTGTGGTTAAAAGTAAGTAAGCAAGTCGGTCCTATCATTGCCCAAAATTTGATGAAAGGGTCAAGGCAAAGGTGCGGGCATTTGGTTTGGGAGAAGAGGTTCAATAAACCAATGATGTCAAAAATTAACCATTTAGTAGTACTTTATTTCCAGAAAGTGTGAAAAGAATCGGGCTCAAGGAAAATTTTTGGTGACCTATTTTGTGTGTCCAAATTTCATCGAATACAGTCTTTA